>BQNB010131768.1:0-18733 GCA_026074375.1 Tanacetum coccineum | reverse complement strand
CTAGTCCAACTACCATAATCCAACATTTCCCGCGCTTTATAAGTGCCCAATCTAACATAGGCGTTGGAATGGGTAACCCCTATACTCGAAATAGATCTCATCCTATCTCTTGTAACCTAATAGACTACATTTCAATTGTTCACTCCTACTCAATAGCTAAGAGGATCTACACTAGCCTTAGCACTACCAAAACGTGGGAATCTATCGACAAGCAATTAGAATATCTAAATAAACGACAATGAAACTAAGAAACTTACATTATCACAATAATAAATACATAACCAGGCTAGCACTAAAAGTGCTTAGCCACTCATATTAAGTTTGCAAAAATAATAATGAAGAAAATATTCGATTGATTGAACATTATAATTCTTACAAACAATTGATGAATTATCAATACAATAACGGTTTAAAGCAAAATTCTCCCTTCGAATGATGGTGAATGAAGATGGAAAATCTTTTCCACGGAAGCCTTAGTCATCACTTGCGTGTCCTAGTCGAAAGAATGACGAAATAGCATAATTATGGCTTTTATTTATATGCTCAATCCAACTATGATGTAGCCTTAAGTGAGGGATTACGTTGTAGTTCCCATGTTGCACGTATACCTTAAAAGGTTTGACATAGTTACGGCGTAACTCAAAGGCATGAGTTACGCCGTAGTTACTCCCCGAATGAAATTCACCCATACTTACGGCGTAACCTAAACGAGTCAACTACGTTAAGATTTTGACTAGACATGTGTGGGTCGGGTCGATTATGGGTTACGGCGTAGTTTCATCGAACCAACTATGCCGTAACTTTCTTCTGGAGCATCTACTTTGTGCATTTTTCATTATGTATCATTTCGTTTTTGGGTCTTTCAATTCCAATGCTCATATTTTCCTAAAAACGTAATATGAAACAATTAAGTACACATTTTCATATAAATATAACAACTATGAACATATTTACAAGGGAATTTGATACTAAAAAGTATAAACTATTTGATGTTATTAAATATCCCCCACTTGACTTCTATTTGCCTCAAGTAGACCTTTTATTTGTATTATATTTTTGCATTAAGTGTGTTTAATGATTACATTAATTCAAAATGTTAAATATATATGTTGGTGCATAAGTTAAGTGTACAACATCCATTTATATTTGTATAGCTTAAATTATAATTTTTTGAAAGTTTTAATTAGATAATGAAGGAAATGCTCTTTCTCCGTTATATATTATTTATATTTCTCTTTTCCATTATTTTATTTTATTAGTAGAAAAAGATTAAGTGTGTTTTTTCAGCATAAACTAAATATACATTGAACTTTTTCTAGTTTTTTTTAACTAGTCGGGTACCCCCGCGTTGCGGCGGTGGGTACCCGTGTAACAAAATTTCTCGGTGAGCGAATGTCTTTTGATTATACGTTTTAACTTAATAGACTACCTTTCAACTGTTCACGCCTACTCAATAGCTAAAAGGATCTACACTAGCCTTAGCACTACCAAAACGTGAGGATCTATCGACAAGCAATTAGAATATCCAAATAAACGATAATTAAACTAAGAAACATACATCATCACAATAATAAATACATAACTAGGCTAGCACTAAAAGTGCTTAGCCGCTCATATTAAAGTTTGCAGATTTAATCTTATATATCTAAAGATTGAATACAAAAATTTATTATGTAGGCTTCAAGTTATGTAACCTTAGCTTTGAAAATTGTACTGACCCATGTCCATTAATGACCCAATCGAAGGTTTAGTGTTATAACCCAAGCATTGATAAGTGTACAAATCAATATGAAAAAATGGCATAATAGATGGTTAATTGTGCCTTGAATACAAATTTAGTGTCATGTAGATGTTATACTCTTAAGAAAATCAAAAGACTCTTCAATTAAATAGATAATAAGTGAGTATAAATGATTCATATGTCCTTCCAATATGCCCAAAAGCATTTTCGAATCCCTTCATTTTCTTTGCAATTAAATTCCTTTTGCATTCAAAAGTGCTTATATGCTGTATAAATACCCGTTGATATTTTCTTCACTACTCTGTCACAATTATTTAATCTTCAAATGCTTAAATGTCTTCATCTTGGTGAGACAAACAAATCATTTTCTTTCATAGGCGAGTGGGAGGTTGAGATCTGTATGTGAGGCCTCCACTTGGGGAAATATCTACCTAGGAAAATGTTATTCCATAAAATTTAAAAACACCGCAAAATGAAAAAAATGAGAATTAACATCATGGTTGCCTCTTTCCCTGCTATTCGATGATGATTTATAATGCGTGTCCATCGGTCCATCCCACGTCAAGTGACTCACATCGTTGCGCGTACTGCACCTCTAGCAACCTCAAAGTCTCATTTCTGCTGCTGCCCCACTTCCCCTAAAGTACATGTATACTTGCTGCATAGCAAAAAACATCATAATGAAATAAGAGTCGATAGGTCTATAAATACCAGAGCATTTTTTAACACACTATGGATGATATAATTTCCTTTCATATATATTTTATATCATGCAAATAGAAAATTGATTATAAAGCTTGCGGTGAATTTAACACATACATTTCGCTGTTATGAGATTCGAGAAGATGAAATGTTCAGCGAACTAAATTTATTCGCCATTTTCTAACGCCAAAAATATTTTTCTTTTTGTTATAGGTTTTGACTTTTGATATGTCACGTTTGGGGTCGCTAATCAACCTCAGATCCGTAAACATCTTTTATACCAGGAGACAAAAAGTGGAAGAAGAGACCTAGGAAAATAAAAAATGAGAATCGGACCTTTAAAACCGTTAAGCATCTTTATGCACGCTTTTGCAAAACGTGATTTTATATTCTTTGTCAATTTACCGAACTAACCTCATACATCTCCTTTCTTTGATACATTTTAACATTTCACATTTCTTGATCTTTGAAATTTTTTGCTGTTTGTGAAAGCAAGAAACTGTGAGGAAGAAGATGAGAAGCGGCGCTGTGGTGGTGAGTTACAAATGTAACGTAAATTTGATCTATACTTTGTAACATAAGCCCAATAACAAAATATGGTGTTTGTAATTTTTATAAGTTAAAAGCCCATTAACTCATTAAGTGAACATACATGTACTATAATTATTTTGTTATAAATCCATAAAATAAATCTTTATTACGCAACTCTATGTTTTTAAAGTTTGCTACTCTACACACATCTTCTATATATCACCCAAACGCCCCTTTTTGTCCAGATAAAAGAGAAACAAAAACTTATATAGAAAAAGTAATTTGGCAAAATATCTCACAACATAAGTATTGATATATAAAAAAGCTTAATAGATTTTTAATCACATATTCATTATCAAAAGAGCATAAGATTAATTAAAAAATGATATATGAATGAACTAAAGTCGCCAATACATAAAGTCGCAAATTTCTGTCGTTGTTGCTAAGTATTATAGAGTGGCTCTAATATACCTAAGTTCACTTATAAGCTTAAGAGCAATATGTAAAATCACTTTATATGTAGCTTTACAATCTATGACGATTACATAAAACTTCTTTAAGTCAAATAAGTCTTCAATTCATAAATTTAAATTTTTTCAACAAAATATTGAAACAATGTTACATACTTGCATAATGAAAATAAACTTAGACTGAATCAAGCCTAAGACTTAAAAAATTTATATCAATATAAAAAATTTATATGTTTGCGTTCAACTTTTAGTCCCCATTGCCTTTATTCAGGACGAAAAAAGAATGACGAGGTCGTGGATCATTGATCTCAAGCAATCCTAAAAGTCCGAGCCAAGTGGATGGCAAGAAAGATAACATTCAGTAGTATGTTGTTAGTTTCTAACCAGTCCGAGGATAGCGTCCGAAATTTTGGTGAATGATATATGTGGAAAATGTGAGTAAAGCATCTGTCCTTAGAAGCTCTAAACTCTTTTGGTAATCGTCATTATAAGGTGCTTTCATTTCAAGTTACCTAGTCCTACACCCTTGAGTCCACTTAATAACAAATCTTGATAATGATACGTGTTGGTTTTACGCACAATTTATATTTGGGTTTATGAACTACCATTTAAATGGTTTAATGAGAAATAAAACTTTGAGTTCATGTACATCAAAGATCCATTGATCTATATAAGAGTGTTGGGTACAAATTATACAAAGGGTTGTGATGAATGTCTACTTTATTCATGTTGGCTTAAGATAGGATAATGGCTTATCACTTCTATAAGTCATTGACATGGATTTTAACGACTATTACGTGGATATATATATATATATATATATATATATATATATATATATATATATATATATATATATATATATATTTGATTATTACAACATCATAGGTACTCTTTTCACATAATACCACGTTACGATGTAGATATTTATTTTCAAAAATGATTTTTTTGTTAATTTCATAATTTGTTATAAGCGAAGTTTATTTTTTTAGACATAACACCACGTTTACATGCACCATTATAGTTACAACTCGACAATTTGCACCAACATTACGCAATTAACATTTAGGCACAACATATGTGCATCTCACGGGGATCAAATTATACAATACGTGACATAAGTAAATGTACAAATTTTTCTTAAAAAACAAGCCCCGGTGCGACGCACGGGTCTGAATGCCTCGTAATGAAGAAAATTCTAGATTGATTGAACATTAATATTCTTACAAACAATTGATGAATTATTAATACAGTAAGGGTTTAAAGCAAATTCTCCCTTGGAATGATGGTGAATGGAGCTGGAAAATCCTTTATAAGGAAGCCCTAGTCATCACTTGCGAGTACCCAATCGAAAGAATGACGAAATAGCATAAATAAGGCTTGTATTTATAGGCTCGATCAAACTACGGCGTAGCCTTAAGTGAGGGACTATGCCGTGGTTCCCTTGTTGCACGTGTACCTCCAAAGGTTTGACATAGTTACGGCGTAACTCAAATGCATGAGTTACGTCGTAGTTACTCCATGAATGAAATTCACCGAAAGTTACGGCGTAACCCAAATGGGTCAACTACGTCGTAGTTAAGGTTTTGACTAGACATATTTGGGTCGGGTAGAGTATGGGCTACGGTGTAGTTCCATCGAACCAACTACACCGTAACTTTCTTCTGGAGCATCTACTTTGTGCATTTTTCATCACACATCCTTCCATTTCCGCGTCTTTTCATTCCAATGCTCATATTTTCTTAAAAACAAAATATGTACAATTAAGTACACAATTTCATAAAAATATAACAATTATAAGCTTATTTACAAGGGTATTTGATACTAAAAAGTATAAACTATTTGATGTTACCAAATATCCCCACTTGAATTTTACTTGCCCTCAAGTATACCTTTTAGAATCATTTTTATTTGTATTGTATTTTTGCATTAAGTGTGTTTTAATGATTACATTATTTCAAAATTTTAAATATATATATATATATATATATGTTAGTGCATAAATTAATTGTACAACATCCATTTATATTTGTATTGCTTAAATTATAAGTTTTTGAAAGTTTTAGTTAGTTAATGAAGGAAATGCTCTTCCTCCGTTATATATTGTTTATATTTCTCTTTTCCATTATTTTAATTTATTAGTAGAACAAAATTAAGTGTGTTCTTTTTACATTAATTTTCTATTTTTCCTTTTATTGTAATATTTTTTGTCTTAATTTTTTTACCAATTCCTTTTATAGGAAGTCCAAAATGATTTATTATGTAGTATAGATAGCACATACATTAATATCGATAGAGCCAAGTTGTACAACTTACCACTCTCTTTTCATTTAATTCAACATCAACTTAGCATAATCCTTGCATTTTATTTCTTCTTTATTCACTTTCGCTTGAGCCTTTCCCACAACTTCTATTTTATGCACTCAATTTTGCGATATAGTAATGATGACATCAAATAACGTCACTTTTATAGCATCATTTATTCGATGATTCTTACCCATTTGGTATAATTATTGCGAGAATTGGTACTTAATCGTTTATATTTGAGATTTGCAGTAATTATGGAGTACTTTATGAATATTAGCAAAAAGGCACGCATTCTAGAGCTTAAACGAAGAAATCTGAAGAATACTGTTCCGACATAATATACGTCGTATCCATCAAGGAAGATACGGCGTATCTGTGCCTGCACTTCACAAGAAACCACGAAGAACTAAAGACCTATACGTCGTATCCAGGAAGTTCCATACGCCATATTCTATTTTGTGTAATTAAATATTCTGGAAGATATTGAACGTGGTCCCTACTCCAAGTAAACTCCTAATACGCCGTATTAACCTCGACCAATACGCCGTATCGAAGAAATTCCAGACACTATAAATAGAAGACCTAAAAAACTAGGTGTGCTTGATCATATTTACGATACCATAACCATAAAAGTCGATTTTCAGAAGACAAGAAGAGCAAAGAAGGTCTCCCAACGCGTTTAATTCCATAGGAAACACCTTGTAATTCTCATACTCTTAATAATCGTTTAATTTTTGGTATCATTCATTTAAATTGGCTAGGTTACCTTGGTTGTTCATTATTATGCTTGTATACTTTACAATGGTTAAGGGCTAATATCCTTGGGTATTAGCCATAATTATGATAATATAATGTTTGGTTTGTTTATATCGATGCTTAATTTATCGTTGATTGTTGATTATATTTATCAATTCATACTTGTCTATGTTCTTAAATATGCGACCTATCATTCAACTGGGTCTAGTGATACTGACCAAGTTAGCTAGATATTGGGATGGCTCTCCATATTGCAATTTATATATCTAGAATCATAGGATCACAAATATTGACCTATCTTTACCATTGGTTTAGTGAACAAGTTGGACTAGCAGGTGACATGGGATTAACAAATAACGTTCTGATTCCCTTGGTAAGGACTCGGATAGTGGACTACTAGAATATAAAGAGCCGTTAGGCAGTAAGTGGGTAAAGTCCCGATGGGCTAGGGTTTAATAAGATTACCATTATTAATCTCTTAAGATAGATTATAATCAGCAAATAAAATACTTTATGCGGATGCGTTTAATTGTGACAGAATTCTACGTGTCTAGGTTTCAGGAAGAACTGTTTGAATCTAGCAAAGATATAACCCTCGAAATAAGCCATTCATTGCACTAAATAAACAAACCAACATTTTATTTGATTAATCATGGTTAATACAGTTTCCTTATAATTAGCTTGACCGCTCTCCTATCTTTTGATTATTGTCTTGCGTGTGTTTTGGTAGCGGAAGTAGATCTAAGTCACCATCAAACCTGTACTAGTCTCTCAAACTGAAAACCCCCTTTTATCTGTTAGAATTAGGTTTAGCATAGGTTTAACTTAGAATTAACATAGATTAGATAGATTAAATCTAACATAGACAACTAAAATACTGATAGACTTAGGAATTACGTTTTCGATCTTAGTGATCGACACCCTACTTACCAACGAAATTACAACTGATTGGGCACTGCCCGTTAGTGTTGTTTTTAGGTAATGTTGGCAAAATATAAATGTAAAACTTGATAATAAATAATACCTACACACAAAGACGCATCAAGTTTTTGGCGCCGTTGCCGGGGAGTGAAATTGTTACTTTTTATTTTTATTAGAATTTTAGTTCTAACTTTTAAATTAACTTAGATTTAGTGTATATTTGTAAAATTTTAATTTTTGTGTCTTAAGGTCGGATTATCCTTTTTCCTCCTTGTTTTTATTTTATTTATGTGCTTGTGTGTTTTATCTTTTCTGTTTAGTTTTGTTTTTGTTACACTGTTCTGGTCGAATAATCGATACGACATATTCAAATCCATTGATGAACCTATGATGGATAGAATCAAAACTAGGTGAGATAATAAGATTATTGATGGATTAAATGAGTACCTTAGTTATTGTGACTTTGATAGGAAAATCCATATCAACTGTGCTTTTAACCTAAAGTTTTCATGCATGATAGGTTACGAATATGTTGATGCTAATTTCTTCCCTATCTTGTCTATTAATATGATGACTAAAAGGTTTTATAATTCAATAATGAAAGACAAGGTTGAATACAAAGGAAAAAATATAGTTGGAGCTTTTATGAACGTACCTATTTTTGTTGGAAAATTTTCTATTGTGACAGATTTTGCAGTTGTAGAAAACATGGATGCCTATCACGATGAAGGGACGGGAGATATCATTGTTGGAAGACCGTTTTATAAAGAAGCTTATATGAAAGCAAACCGGTTTGATGGGATGATCACCATTTACAAAGGGAATAATAATGTGACTTACCAAATGGCGCGCTCACATCCGAGATTTAAACACCTAACTAATGCTCAATGCAACAAGATAAGGCCATTGCTAAAGGTGAGTGCACAAGATAAGTTAAAAGGTATTTCTCACCCATGCCAAAATCTTAAAGGATTCTATAAAGGAGTTTTGAATTTGGGGCCAAAATACATCAAGGATGAAAAGGTTGAAGAATGGCTCATACACGGGCACATTAGCGTGCATGTGATGGAATGAAGAACTGAAGAAAAGTCTAACTTAAAGACTTCGCTATAAACAAAAGTGCTTGCCAAGAGACAACCCGAATTGTAATTTATTTTAGAGTATGTCTTCCATAAATCAATACGGCGTATCCAACCCCACCCATATGGCGTATTGAATGTCTGGACGTTATCCAATCCTTTATTTTTCTGCATATTTAAAACATTATTGTTAAATTATCTATATGGCGTATTCATTATATGATACGGCGTAGTTGGCAATCTGACCCGTACCTCAGATACTTTTTGCAGGTCTCAATACAGTGTATTTTGGTTTTGGGATATAGCGTATCGACTGCCTGTACAGTTTTTGTTTTTATTTTTTTTTCTAACCATTGAGTATCGAGATAGAATTGCATTGTTTTTCCTATATTTTATACATGACATACTGAACAAAAAGAAGAAAACATTTTTGGTGGAGTATTCATATTCTAGAATACTGTGTGTTGTAGTCATGCTGGAATACAAACGCATTCACAACACACAATCTTGCTCGTAGATGCAACATGGATGATCATACCGAGCAAATCCCAAGGGGGTTTCTCGTTCTAATTCTTTTAATTTCCCATTTTTAATGTTTTATCTATACAACAAGGGCATTGTATACTTCAAATGGGGGGAGGAGAATTATAACGCTTACTTGTCCTGTTTTTCACAATAAAATGCTTAAATTATGCCTAAATTAAAAAAAAATCAAACATGTTGTGTGAAATTATTAGTTACATAACCCTTGTTAGATATTGTGAGAACTTAGCCTTATCTGTTTCCTAATGATTACCTAAATTCCACAAAATTATGAGTGTGCTGGTGATGTTGTAGACTTTAAAACTTGGCTTGGTATATCTATTCGAGACCATAATAATAAGTACTATTTTAGATAGATGGAGTGACATTTTATAAATTGGTAAATTTCTAGGATTACACCCAAAAAGCCTATATATGTTGTAATATTAGCTAACTACACTGATTAGTTAACCCCGTATAAACCCTTTTGTTTACTCTCATTTTAAGAGTAAGATACCCCTAGAAAAACCTGCTTAGCTATTCCATTCTTTTTCTTACACCAAATATTTGTTTGGTTACACATTTACACCTTAGCCTACCCTATTAGATTAAGTCCTTAATCGGTTTCTAGTTGCTTTTGTGTAAAGTGTTGTATTTCCTGTGTTGCAATGCAAAATTTTCTATCTCTGATATGGTCAGAAAAATTGGGCAATGAAATTAGGTACGTGTGTGAAATTTCTATCTATGATTAGGTCGGAAAGATCGCACAATGCAATGGGAATGTGAAAGTAGTGTATATTTTTAAATCTCAATTCTTTGAATTGTGTTTTACTACTTTCGCAAATTATTATTTACATCCGAAGTATGAAGAAGTATGGATAAATTATTCTGATTAATTGTGATCGTGAAGATGGTGAAATTACATCAAAAATTCGTAGTGTATATATGAAAAAAAACAAAAAAAAATTCAAAAAAGTGAAAAATACAAAAAAGTGATTCTGTAGAGTATTGTTGTATGTTGGTTGAAATAAACCAACCATGTAAGTTATGTATAAAGTGGTCGATATCACCACTAATTTTTGTAAAGTATATATTATGGACGACTAGGAGTTGACGGTTACGGGAACGCCAACTAAGGTTGTTTTTGTTGATCTTTGATCAAGACGTTTATGTATATATTTTTGTGTCTTTATCATGGGAACGATCAGGAAAGTGCTAGAACAATTGTGCATTATTTATTTGGACTTAATCTATTTGTTTTGTTCTTTTTATTTAACAACAATTACTTTCCCTTTCCTAATCCATATCCTTGGGTCTTACTCGAATGAGGATGCGAGCAATCACATGTGTCAATTCTAGTCGTTACGACGGCCATTGTAAAGTGTTGATTTTGTTCCTGCCTTGCTTGGTTTATAACATTTGGTTAAAGGATTAGAAGATTTTCCCTAACCCCATATCAGTCTCTTCGTCCCTAACCCCTTTGTTTTACTCGAGTGGGTTAATTGAATGCAATCAAGTATGTCTATTCCAGTCGTTATTGATGTGCATATGTGGTTGTTTTTGTCGCCTCGTTGCTGGTTTACGACTTTTGTAAAGACTACAATTCCTGTTCTTTAGCTTATTTTCAGAGTTAAGGAATAAATGCAACATGTGTGTCCGATTCCATCTAAGGATGTGTTAAGTTGGATTGTAATTAAGTAATCCTTTTCTGGAATATTGGTATCGATAGATATTAGAAAGAGTGATCAAACCCTTAAACCTTTTCAAACCCAATGTACCTTTTGAAAGACTTGTCACTCCTTAGCTTTAGTGGTGGAGATGTGTATCCTTGCCAAGCCTATGATATAATACTCATCACGACCGAGCAACTGAGCGAATTAGTTAAATAATACAACAAAGATTAGTTGAGCGAATTGAGAGTTTTCCTATTTCGAGAGGTGTTTGGTTGTGTACTAATAAATGAATGAATAAATGCTTTAGGAGGAAAAATCCTTAACTACGGTTGGGATACATTTTCATAAATTTTCTAAAGTCTACTTGAGGACAAGTAGGATTTAAGTGGGGGAATATTTGATGACATCAAATAACGTCACTTTTATAGCATCATTTATTCCATGATTCTTACCCATTTGGTATAATTATAGCGAGAATTGGTACTTAATCGTTTATATTTGAGATTTGCGGTAATTACGGAGTACTTTGTGAAGATTATAAAAAAGGCACGCATTCTCGAGCTTAAACGAAGAAATCTAAAGAATACTGTTTTGACATACTATACGCCGTATCCATCAAGGAAGATACGGCGTATATGTGCCTACACTTCGCAAGAAACTACGAAGAACAAAAGACCTATATGTCGTATCCAGGAAGTTCCATACGCCGTATTCTATTTCGAGTAATTAAATATTCTGGAAGATATTAAACGTGGTCCCTACTCCAAGAAAGTCATTACTCCAAGAAAACTCCCAATACGCCGTATTGACCTCGACCAATACGGCGTATCGAATAAATTCAAGACACTATAAATAGAAGACCTAAAAAATGAGTTTTAGGTATGCTTGATCATATTTACGATACCATAACCACAAAGTCAAAAAATTTTCCAGAAGACTAGAAAGATAAAAGAATGTCTCCTCGCAACGCGTTTTAATTTCCATAGAAAACACTTTGTAAATCTCATCCACTTAATACGTTCAAAATTTTTGGTATCATTCGTTTAACTCGGTTAGGTTACCTTGGTTATTTATTATTATACTTGTGTACATTACAATGGTTAAGGGATAATACCCTTGGGTATTAGCCATGATTATGATAATATAATGTTTGGTTTGTTTATATCGATTGCTTAATTTATCTTTGATTGTTGATTATGTTTATCAATTTATACTTGTCTATGTGCTTAAGTACATGACCTATCATTCAGCTGGGTCTAGTGATACCGACCAAGTTAGCTAGATAATGAGATGGCTTTCCATATTGCAATTTATATATCTAGAATCATAGGATCACAAATATTGACCAATCTTTACCATTGGTTTAGTGAACAAGTTGGACTAGCAGGTGACCTGGGATCAACAAATAACGTTCTGATTCCCATGGTAAGGACTCGGATAATGGATTACTAGAATATAAAGAGTCGTTAAGCAGTAAGTGGGTAAAGTCCTAATGGGCTAGGGTTTAATAAGATCACCATTATTAATCTCTCAAGATAGATTATAATCAGCAAATAAAATACTTTATGCTGATGCATTTAATTGTGACAGATTCTACGTGTCTAGGTTTCAGGAAGAAGTACCGTCTGAATATAGGAAAGATATAATCCTCGAAATAAGTCATTCATTGCACTAAATAAACAAACCAACGTTTATTTGATTAATCATGGTTAATACAACTTCCTTATAATTGGCTTGACCGCTCTTCTATCTTTTGATTATTGTCTTGCGTGTGTTTTGGTAGCGAAAGTAGATCCAAGTCACCACCAAACCTGTGCCAGTCTCTCAGACTAAAAACCCCCTTTTATCCGTTAGAATTAGGTTTAGCATAGGTTTAACTTAGAATTAACATATACTAGATATATTAAATCTAACATAGATAACTAAAATACTGATAGACTTAGGAATTACATTCTCGCTCTTAGTGATCGACACCCTACTTAATGAAGCTACAACTGATCGGGTACACTGCCCGTTAGTGTTGTTTTTAGGCAATGTCGACAAAATATAAATATAATACTTGATAATAAATAATACCTACACACAACGACACATCAAGTAACTACCGTTATTGCTCATGCTCTAATATATATAGCTAATCATTATTGATAGCTGGGTACCCGCGCGTTGAAAGTGCGGGTACCCATCTAATTAAAAAAAACACGAACAAATATTTTTGGATTTTATGTTGTGACAACAACTTTAAAAACACGTGAGCAACCAATATAATGCAAAAATAAAACTATTTCTGAAATATTAGAACCAATCGCACAAATTTAACTAATATTTACTTATTAGCAAGTAATACGTAGTGGAGTGTTATCACAAAAGGATGCGTATGGTTTACATTAATTAACATCATAACATAAGCGTTACTAACCTCTTGTTATAACAAATCGCGTGATATAACAGAGCTTAAGAACAAAACCATGTTCTTTCTTGAAACACCACGAAAAACCTTACCAAGTTACTAAGGTAACTAACCTCTATAGTTAGTCCACACTGCACGTCATTGTGTTTTACCTGAATGTTAGTTCTACAACCTCACGATCAAGGCAACGAAACCCTAGGTTTCTTGCTTATAGGAAATCAACCCCAAAAGAAACCTTCGAGTTTAAGGCTGATCGGTTTAGATTAAGAGAGAGGTGAGGAGAGTTTTGTTTGTTTTACTTAAATTGCAAGAAGTAACCTAATAATGAATTAACCATTCATTATATATGATAACAAAACTTGGTGAAGAAGTTTGGACTCCCTCCCCTCTTTCACCTTTGGGTTGGCCAACCCAAACACATATGGGCTTCCTATATGTTTTTGGGTTATTGTCTAATTAACAAGTCCATTACTTGTTAATTATAAGCCTTTAGTTAATTATATCGTCTAATTAACGACCGTTATGTAATTTCGTGAAATATTAAATATAATCACTATAAATATACTAATTTCATTATAAATGGTAATACCTCAGTGTATACGTGTGTGACCCCATAGGCTCACGTATCTCCGGCGGTATAATTATTTACTATGATATGAGCATATCCTAATAGTTTTTGCCATGGTCCTATGAGCCCATAAAATGTTTGGTAATTCCTCCACCCAACCTGCTCCTTCATTGTGAAGTTTAATCTTGATTCCTTGCATGAGACTCTTGGCCCTTTCAATTGCTCCATTGGCTTATGGGTGATACACAAAGGTGGAAATGACTTTGATCTACAGTCATTCTGCCTAGGATTTAAACGACTCATTTACCAGGTACGTCCTGTCATATGGGATGATGGTGGTTGGTATCCTGAATCTGCATACAATGTTGTCAAATGCAATGTTCTTGATTTGCTTTCTTGTGATGGTCGTCATCGGCTTGGCCTCAAACCATTTGGTAAAATAGTCGATTGCCACTTTCAGGTACTTCATTTTTCCTAGCGCATCTGGGAGAGGGCATATGCTATCCATTCCCCACTTTATGAAAGGCCACCCTGACGTGCCCGAGAGCATGTGATCTTTTAGCAGCTTAGGGACTAATGCGTATGCTTGGCATGCATCACAACTTCGAACCTTAAATTACTCTTTATATATTAATTTGTATTTTTGGGCCTCTTTTATGGAATGGACCAAATTTAGAAGACATAGATGGGGAAAACCAAACGTCACAATAATTATCATAATTTTTGAGATGCTTTAAGCCTTTAACCCTAAATCTATCCATCCTTGCTCTAATTGTATACAATTGGTTAGGAAAGAATTTAGAGCCTTATTACATTGTTGTAAACGTATACAGAATTGTATACAATTCGGCAAACATAGCTCATGGTTGCTACTGAGCTTCTTTCTACTATAAGTATTCACTTATTTACTTATTAAACATTCTTGATTCTTGTAAGTGTTTGAAGTCAAGAAGTTTTCATGGCATGTGATGGTATTTTATGTTGATATTGAATATGCAAGGAAATATGAAACATGGAAGGTAAATAGAAGACTATTTTAGACGTTGTAGTCTTATGTTTAAACATTTGTGTTGCGGTTTAAAATTGATGCGTATTTTCTTTTAACCTAACTACCAAGTTTTAAATTTATAAAACTCGTTTACCTATGGTTTACAACGCACTAACGGGAGAACCCGCCGTGTATAGTGTATGTTTTGGTAAATCTGAGGTCGTCCAAAGAGATAAGTGTTTAGGTCTATAATCTCAATTAATTGTCACGGTTTTGAAAGTTGATTTGATTATGAAATGCAATGAAAAAAATACGAAAATGAATTGGAAATGTAATCACGGGAGAAAAGTACTAGCCTAGCTACTACTATATTAGTGTGAAGACAATGTTTCCTAGTGCAATGTCTAATTCTCGTTTATTATGGTGGTTCTAATATCATTTAGATTCTATTGCGTGTTTTATGTTTACAATTTCCAAGTTTTAAATTTGTAAAACTCGATTACCTAAGGGTCAACATACACACTAACGGGTAGAGAAACTGATCATGTGTAGTGTAGGAATGGTAAATCAGAGGTCGTCCCGAGAGCTAAGTGTGAGTTATTAATTTGACTTGAAAAGCAGATTTTGAATTGATTTTGAGAAATGACATAAAATAAATACTAAAAGTAAATTGGAGATGAATTCAATAGGGAGAAATATACTAGCCTAGTTAATTCATTACTGTTTTGTTCATGATGTTTCCTAGAACAATGTCTAATTACTTGTTTATTTAGGTGGCTCTAAAATCAGTAAGTCCGATTGGTAGTCGTGACCTAGCCTATAATTTCTATGATCCCAACCATGTTGGTCACGTTGGTCGAGTATCTAGTTCATAGTGATTAAGCCCTCAACTATCCTAAAGACCTGTCTAAGTGTCGACATTCCCACCACTCGACATTAAACCCTCCTAGAAGGATTTCTCGCGCTTTATAAGTGCCTACTCTAATGCAGTCGATAATAGGTTAATCCCATACACTAAGAACAGATGTCACCCTATTCCTAGTATTCGAATAAACTACCTTTTGACTTGGTCAGTCTACTAAATAGCCTAAGGGATCTACACTAGCCTCAACACTACCAAAACGTAGGGATCAGGTAACATGCATATAGGATTTCCTTAATAAACGATAATTAAACAACAGAAACAAGCATAATTACAACAATAAATTCATAACTAGGCCAACACTTAGGGTGCTTAGCCACTCATGCTAAAGTAAGCAGGAAATTTAATAAACATAATCATCAATTGGTTAAACATTAAATATTCTTACAGACTTTTGATGAATATATACTACAAATAACGTTAAGCTAATTCTCCATTGGAATGGCGTTAAAAATAGCTAAAAAATGAATTATTCAGTAGCCCTAATCCTCCTCTCTGACTCGTCTCCAAATTGTGTCGAACGACAAAGATTGGGCCTAGTATTTATAGTTTTGTCTCAGCTACGACGTAGCCATAAGTGTTGAGCTACGCCGTAGCTCACAAAATATCATGTGATATTCACTAGCTACGGCGTAGCCATGATGTTGAGCTACGCCGTAGAGTCTTCAAATGGCAACTTCCACACATACGCTACGGCGTAGCCCATACGGGCTAGCTACGCCATAGCTGGTCTTGATTTGGTTTCCAAGCTTGGCATAGTCATGGCTACGTCATAGCACCTACGGGTCAGCTACACCAAAGTTTCTTTCTGGAAAACTATCTTTGTGTATTTTTCACCTTTTACCTCTCCAGTTCCGCATCTTTTCCCTCCAATGCTCATATGTCACACCCTGCTAAAGCGAAAACACAAGATATAACAGGATAATGCATACCAAAAGAGATATAGAACATGCCATCATTGTTTAATTAAAATAATCCATATGACAATACATAATTGTTAAAGCCGAGTCTGGCAAAAATTTACAAGTTTTAAGCCCTTCATGGCTTCCCCAAAGTAGAATTTATAAAGTTTATTTCAGAAAATATTGGACAAAAAATGGCGATAATGAAGTGACACAACAATGATAAGATGACATGCTTGGACTCAATGCAAAATGCCTTCAAGAAAATGACCACGGATGATCACCTAAAATGCATGAGAAAACGCGTCAACTATAATAATAGTTGGTGAGTACACAAGATATTAAATATATATTTATGTATATATATAATTAAAAGATATTCATCATTTAAAAGAAATTTCAAATCACAAAACTATATGTAAATTTACCGTGTTACAAGTCCCGCCCATACAAGACTTGTAGCGTATAAATTTATATTTAGGTTTTTAAAATAAATCAAGTCGAATAAACATACACTTAGTTGTAATTGAAGTTGTCTAAATCAGTCCAAATATAATTTCGCGCAATAATCATGTATACTAGTGTTTTACTTACCAACAAGAGCCCCTAATATAAATACTATTCATTCTATAGACACGAGAATGAGAGGTTGGTAGACCTCAAATAACGCTATCCATAATATCTACTACCCGGTTAACACGGGAGACGTATCATACAATACGTCTAAGTTAGCTTGCGAACGACAACCAACCGAGGATTCGTACGAACGGTACGGGTCTCACAACAACAGTAGTAACATAATTAAAAATATAAGTACGCCATCTCATGTCGTGGCTAGTCTAATAAAAATAGTAGTACACATACGTGGGTAAAATAAATTCTGCAATTTAGTTTTGTTAGATGATATCATTTCATCACCATAAACACAAAATAAGATAAGAGATTTTAGAGAGAGAAAGAACTAGAGAGAGACAAAGAGAGAAAATGGTTACTTGCACTAGAAAAGAAATGAGAAGCAACACCCTCTCTATACTTGGAGAGGGCTTTATATAGTACAAGGAGATAAAACCCTAAGATGGTTTGTTTGGGCTTTATGTTGGGCCAGACCTAATACAAATGGGCTTAAGCCCGTCACTTAGGCCCAATTAGCTTAAATAAATTCCCGTAAACTATGTTTTATTATAGAAGGCTCAGGATTGATAATGACCATCACTTTACTAAAAACACGGCTAACAATCTCCCCCTAAAGGGTGGTCATTCAATTGTGGATCCTTCTTGTGACGTATTGAGTCTTGGAGCCTTATGTTATTGGGAATTCTTTTGAAGATCCTTTTACATGCTTGTGAACTTGGATCTTGATCTTTAACTTGATATTCTTTGACAAAATATTGATATCGTGGTCTTTGGCCTTGATTTATCTTGACTACTAAGATCTCTGAATCTTTATCCTTGAATCTTTATGTCGCCTTGCGATCTTGTGTCTCCACCCTTATGCTCAAGGTCATCTCCCTCAACATTTCCTTTAACATGATTACTTGTACCACATCATGGTAGGAGTAGTACTTGATCCACTTTTAA
Organism: Tanacetum coccineum; assembly: GCA_026074375.1. Classification (NCBI taxonomy): domain Eukaryota; kingdom Viridiplantae; phylum Streptophyta; class Magnoliopsida; order Asterales; family Asteraceae; genus Tanacetum; species Tanacetum coccineum. The sequence continues at coordinate 663 of BQNB010131768.1, read as the reverse complement.
GATATATCTTTGTTATTGTTCGGCAATCTTGTCAAAAATGTTCTTTTAAGGAAGTGCTTGTTCATCAGAGATTGCAGAAGACTTTGACACATGTGCTTGAGCTTTCATCATGTATTTATCTTTGTCGATTGAGCATGAGGTCTTGAATCTTGACTCCGCTGGAATGAGGTTGTAATGCCGTCACTTATACCTGAAAATTGATGTTAGTGATAAACAACAGATATAGATGAATATGGCTTTGTCATTGTCTTGAGTTTCGTTACATTAACCTCTGGTTCTGTAAGGATCGTTTTACAGTATAAATACTATACCTGTGATCAGGTAGGTTTAATTTAGAAGAACCTCCTTGACAGGGTTTCCAGCTTAAAGTATTAGATCCTCTAACGTGATTGCATTAGATTCACTGTACTTGCTTGTTCTCATTACTAGAATGTCTCAAAGCTGACAACACGGTAAGAGTAAATCAGATAGTTACTATCTTTCTGATTAAGTCGTTAATTCATATACTAGACCGAAATTGATATCCAATTGACACAAGCTTGATTCATTTAGAATCTCGCAAGTCACCTACCAAGAGCTTGTTTGATGTTAGCTCAAGAAGGATTTCTATCGTCACTGTGAATGCTAAAGAGTATCACTCTGATGTTTTAGCAATTATCACAA
>BQNB010131766.1:0-16391 GCA_026074375.1 Tanacetum coccineum | reverse complement strand
AAATTTCAAAGTGAATGGTCATCGTTTGAAGCACTACTTTGGAGGGGACGTACCACAATTGATAGTCCCGGATCTCCAGACGTTCCCATGGACCAATAAATTAGGGGACGGGTCAAGTATAGCGACCTTAAACAAGCGCTTCGTGGGAGGCACCCCATGCTTATCAGTAGTAGTATTATGTAGTAATGAACAAGTGTTTTTGTGTGAGGAGGCTTACCTCTTCCATTACTCGTGTTTTGTCCGTGTTTTTTATGTTTTGTGTTGTATGTCCAGGATCTCCCGGATTATGAGGACTCTCGTGCTCGCAGTTTTACCCTTCATCCACAAGAGTTTCACATCCTCAGCTTCATTTCGGGAATCCGATATCCAAATCTAATCAACTAACGTTTTATCTTTTGGCACACTTAATAAACGGCCTTAGATTTACGTAGGTACCCCTTTTTAAAACATCAAGGACGATGTTTAGTTCTAGTATGGGGGGGAATCTTCTATTTGATTTTTCCTGCAGCCGTTGTTGTCACGTAATCCCGTTTTTACCACCAAGATTTTTGCAAAAATACCAAAAAAATGAAAATTTAAAAAAATTTCAAAAATAAAATAAGTGTTTTGTCACAGTTTTGACTTTCCTAATGGGTAGAATGAGAATAAATTTTGACTCGATCGGGCGTGTTAAGCCCTAGCTTTGTCCCTTAACAATTTAATAAACGAAAGTTTATTAGGCTAAGCATTCGCGGATCCTTTTATTAGGGATTTTAAATTTGCAAAGAATGAGAAATGATAGTGTTATTTATAAGTAGGATGCTAAGCAAGGATTATTTGGAAATCTTAAAAGCTTATAAGTATAACTTGTCGCTTTTTCTCCCCGAAGCTCTTAACCTGACTAATAAACGTGCTTAATTTTGCTTTAACTTTAAACCGACATTCTCTAAAAAGAAGCTCTTTCGAAAACGAAAATATTCATCTTAGTTCAGCATTATACTTGAGTTTTTAAAACGAAATTTTCTCTATTACGGAAAATATGTTGCAAAATGGAAAAAAAATAAAAATGAAAAAAAATATAAAAAAAATGAAAAAATGAAAAAAATAAATAAATAAATAATATAAACTGTGGGCTGATAAAGGTTTACTGCATCTTGCCGGCTCACAACCGATGTTGCAGTCTTCAAAACAAGGCCCATAGTGAGATAATAAATGCCAAAGTGCATTCGTAAGTGTTATCAATAAGAAACCGTCGTCAGACTAAGTCACTACATCTTGTCGGAGGCGTGGCCGATGTTGTAGTCATGTAAATGATGACGGTAGTATAGTATATAGCAATAAATGAAAATTTAATGGTTAAGATTTCTTTTTCTAAACTCAAGTATAATTTTGAACTAAGAATAACTTGCTTTAAGACTTCAAAAGTTGTTGGTTGCCGTCGGTAGATTATTTCGATTAAGTATTCTCCGTGGGGTGTCAAAAACCTGGGCACTTAGCTGATGAGGCTGGGACGTTCCGAGAAGAAAGGTCGTTACATGGAATAATCGCACCAATGAGATCATTAAATTTTTGATGTTTGCGTGCTTTGAGTAGTATTGTTTATTTAGCGGTAAATCTAAGAAATTCGGCCTAAAAGGGTGGAGTATCCCGCTATTACATTGCGAACATTCTCCTGTGGGGTCTCAACCTGATAACCTAAGTCGAACTCGGCTGGGATCTATCGAGAATATGCTGGTTGGTGGGTGATCTAGTCTTTTCCCCAAATTTCTTCGGAAATATCATTATGCACATAAACTTTACTACTTTCTAAATTGTCGATCTAAATTTAACTTAAAATTAAGCACAATCACTCTAATTGAATAATTGTCAGGAGCGAAAAGTTGACAAGTCATAGTTATAAGTAGTGTTAGCATCTTTACTTATACTTAACGATGATTTCGTTTTTACGCTTAGTTTGGGACTAGTGAAAAATCGGGGACGATGAATTTATCCATTCGGACATCCGTAGATTATCCATAGATTATTCTATGGGCGTTTCTCATTCTATGATCCCAGTGTTAATAAAATAAAGGAAGTCAAACATGTTAGTTTAAAAAAAATTAAAAATTTAAAAATTAGTGATAGTTAGTGTATATAAAAAAATGGTGAAAACGGGACTTGTCAAAGCTAGTGATTCTTTGGTTCCCCTGAACCGAACACTTAGCTACTTTTTCGAGGTTATTATCGAGGGGGAATGAGATTCTTGGTTTCTTGAGTGTTACTTCATAACGATTAGAGTGAGGACACGGCAATTAACTAGTAATGGTGAGATTATTGGTATTCGCTTAATTATACATCTTTTATACCCCGGTAAACACTAATAATCGGACTAAAAACATGAAATATGCTTAATATTATTGCAAATATGTTTGGTTTGTGTTTTTATGTCTCGCAGGTACAAAGGATTAAAAATAGACAAAAAACGGTGACTTTTGGGCTCGACTCAATCAAGTTTAATTATTATTCGGAGTCAAGACGGAATACAAAAAATTCGTTTCGAGTAGCATGCCAATTGGAAAAGAGTTCAAGATTTCGATCAACGTTGACCCATATTTATTACTACGTGTTATCCAAATCAAGAATGTCCAGCCCAAGTTAAATGATGATAATGATATCAAATATTTGCTAGCAAAATGGATGTGACATCATGTCACGAGAATTGAAAATAAATCATTTTTATCATCACGTGCCCAGAAGTCTCCACCTTGCTACCTAATTCCTTTCATCAATTTTCAAAATGACCCAAATGGTTTGTGCATGACTCCTTTGGAAATGAGGCAATTATCAAGTCCACGTGAACGTTTAATGAGTGAGTTATCGAAGTTAAAATACCCCACTCATTGCTAAATAAGGACGAACGAGCACCATTATTCGCGCAGAAGAGACACCATCTTTATCTTTTTCATGCAAATTTCATTCTTTCTTTCGTTTGTACCTACTCAAAATAAAGTTAGTAATATTTCCAGTTTAGCTTAATCTCAAATTTCAGCTTATTAGATATTTTGAAAAAAGCAAAGTTCAGCTTATTAGTTATTTGTAAACATTTTGCTTATCAATAAAAGTATGTTGAAGGTTCAAAGTGTTTATTTCTTGTTGCTTATTGCTTTCTAGTTAAAAAAAATTATATATCGAATAAGCTATTTAGCTTTGTTCGTTTCCCTTGTTAAGCTCAATTCGAAAAGAAAGAGGTGGCCACGAGTATTTAGTTACTCGGCTTATTTCGATAAGCCTCGAACCACCTAAATAATCGAGAGCTCATTTTGTTAGTTGTGCTTATTTCAGTTCGAGTTTCCTTTTTATATTTGGAATACTTATTGCTACTGTTTAGCTTATTGCATATTTCAAAACTCATTTAGCTTAATAATTCTCATTTAGATTTAAAATTTATTTTAGCTGTAAGTAGGTACCTCATTAGCTTAAAAAGTTGCAAAAAGTCTTAATACTAGTGCTAAAATTTTTAATTGAATGACAAGTTGACTGTTCTAAAATTTCCATCTCGCGAGTTTGTTGTTTGGTTTGTAGAATTTGCACTACGTTGGCCCTTGTGGTAGTTACGGGAAAAACATTTCGAGTGGGCTTTTGTGATTTGTGACCGTAGTTATAACTAAAATCCTAAAAGATTAAATTTGCAGTTACAATCAATTTGTGAAGTACCTGTTTATAATATTAACAGTGTGTAAATTTTATTTTATTTTGTTTTGATTTGCTACCGGTCATCTCATGAGGCGTGGAGCTTAAAGGACCTAGTAAGCAATAAAGAATTTGATTATTTTCTTTAGCTTATTAGGTCGGGTGGTATCATTTGTTTGCAGCTCGTCTCACCGGTTCTATTTCTATTCCTTTTTAAATACTTTAGATTAGATATAATTTTAGTCTTTATCATGTTAGCTTTGGTTATTCGAACGGGCAAAAAACCGTAAGAGTAATTAGGCATAAATTTAGTCATTAATATCTTGATAAAAAAATTGTTTTCAAAATAAACCAACGTTGTGAGAAAATAATCTATTAGACGGATATTGGTTCATTGATTAGTACTTAGTTCACACTTGAGGATCCTAATACCTTACTTGGCAAGCATATTTGTTTTTATATATCTTATATCTTTAGCTTTAAATCTAGTAGTATAATTCTTAGTTTTAAAAGCAAAATCTTAAATATTTGATATTCAAGCATTATTCCACAAACAACATCTGATTTTCCATATTCACGCCTCGTCAAGGAATACGATAACCCAGGAGATTTGGTTAGACCTTTCCTAAGGTTTTTCCGTGTCTGTCCACTATATTACGATTGAGTTCGCCCCTAAGGTTTTTCCGTAAAGCACTTTATTCGTGTGTTCGGCTAGAGTCAATGAGCACTCTAATAGAATTCTCTGCATTCATCATTAACGGCTTGAAAATCAACAATTTTACTCAAGAAACACTGTTAGGACAAGCGTTCAGACTTTTCAAAGGCACATGTTCAAATTATGTTGAATCGGAATATGATTTTGAAGAATATTACAAGGCTTTTTTAGAAAAATGTAATTGGGAGAATCCAGAAAGCGGTGACTATCCAGTTCATCTTACCAAACCCCTACGTTATGAGTAGAAATCATCAAAAAGTACCTATTGATTACTTCTTTAACAACGATCTCAAGTATCTGCAAGGAGCTATTTCGAATATGACCTACACGACTTTTCTCACAAAAACAAAGGCTGCTCAATATGATCTTCCAGGCATTGAAGACATGGTTCTAAATATATGGGTTTCGGTTAAATTTGCCTATGATAAACATGCATTATGGGGAATCTCACATTGGAGAGAAAAATGTAAGTCCTTTTATAGGTATGTACGAGTCTTGCAATCAAGACATGATGTATATTCTACGAAACGTATTCTGGCGGTAACTCAGGTTGAGGTAATGAAGAAACATGGGTATGGGTATTTGAAAGAGATTGTTGTAAGAAGAGCCGACAACGACCTTTATAGATTAAAGGAAGGCGACTTTCCACGTCTTCGTATCAACGACATTAAAGACATGCTTCTTCTTGTTGTTCAGAATTGGCTTATAAATCTCTTGGGTGATGACATTTTTAACTTCGCAATAGCATTAAGAATGTTCACCAGAAGCTTGGTTCTTCATAAGTGAGTCAAAGATCTTCAACTCGGAGTTGAAAGTTACTAGAAAAAGATCAACATCACCAAGCCTCAAACTACCATATCCGGCATCAGGAAAAGAGACCCGTACACTCCATACCAAGACCCTAAAGGATTCATTTATGTTTACACCCTAGGGAGAAACAGGTTGATGCGATCAGACAAACTTTCCAAGTTTAGTGATAGGACATTAACTGGGCTTCGAACTTTGATGGATGACATAACAAAGAATATCCAAATAGAGTACCTGCCTAAGAGACATTGGAGTACATTGGAGAAAAAAAGAGCTAATATCATAATCAAGGCGATTGACAAGCAGTTGAAAGAAACAAGGTTGATGAGGAGTCTCGAAAAGTTTGTTGGTGGAAATCACTACTAGATAGTGTAGTAGTCCTTATATATGAAAAAAGAAGTAAAAGTAAGAATAAGGGAAAAGTGCCGACTGAGATGGAGCTAGTACTGGAACAAACCCAGCAAGGTACTAGTTATAAAGTCTCGGTAAGCACTGAAGGGGTTGAAGAATTAAAATGAAAAGTTAAGATAAAGGGTGAAAAGAAAGAAGCCCTCCTTATACTTAGGCCGAAACCGGGTTAATACATCTGCTGTCAAGAATCACAAAGATGGTTGATGACATTGAAAACTGACATCATGGACCCAGTGATGCAATGCACAACCTTCCCTAGCCACTAAGAATCTCTCAAAATATTTCTATTTCATTTCTCACGGAGATTACACGCATTTCTATCAACTTTCTCACTCCAAGTTAGTTGGTATTGAAAAGGTGGCAGTCTGCTCTAGCCTCCAATCACTAAAACCAAAAGTGCACTATTGAGTTTAGAGCCAAGAGATCATCTATAAATATCATTAGGACACTATTCGTATGTATTTGTTGCTCACATAATGTGAAAACAATTAATGATTTAAGAGTCCTACGCATTATCCTTGTGATTTTGCCAGAACATCCGAGTGATACTTAAGTATTCACAGTGAAGATGGAAATCCTGCTTGAGCCAACATCAAACAAGCTTTTGGTAAGTGACTTGTGCGATTCTATACGAATCGATCTTGTGACAACTGGAAAGAAATGATGGCGCGATTCTATAAGAATCAAACTTGTTCCAGTATATGAATTGACGATTGATGAATTTTGAAATGCTCAAAACTCTCGATGTGTCGCAAAAACACTTTAGCAAGTGACACGTCGATTGATTTTTTCTCAAATCAATTTTTATATTAATCGGTGAGATAGTAACTCGTTGGTTCACTCTTACCGTGATGTCTGCTTTGAGATGTTCTGGTAATGAGAACATGTTGAGTACGATAAATCTAATACATAAGTGTTAGAAAGATTCAATACTTCAGCTGGAAATCCTGTTAAGGATATTCTTCTTAAATTGAGTCTACCTGTTCACTGGTCGATCCTCACATATTCGAAGGTTACTCCAACCAAACACGGGCGAATGACAAAGCCATATTCGTCTCCCAGATTTATTGCTAATTGTTTTATTTCAGGAACATATAAAGATGGACGTGGAGGAACCTGGTTCCAGCAGACTCAAAGATTCATAACCGCATGTTCATACTCGATCGACATTTATAAAGACATCATGAAAGCTCAAGTACATGTTTCAAGACTTCCGCTACTCAATTACTATATGTCCTTCTGGAAGCGACGAAGTGTTAAAGTTAAAGAACTTCAAGATAAACTCATCCTTAAAGCTTTCAAGTTATCATATCAAGAAAAGTATGAGCATGTCGGTCCAAAGTCACAAGATCACTAGATGGCAAGATTACAAGACGATGTAAAGAGATTATGCTCAGTTGATGATCTCAAGAAGTTCAAAATGACATTATATCAAGTCAAAGATACAAGTCAAAGCCTAAAAGTCAAAGATCACTACAACATATCACAAGTTAATGATTGATGTTAAAGACTACGAGCTCAAGACTAAAGTAAAAGCATAGTATGCTAGGTTCAAGTTTTTGTAAATTGGAGTGACCTCCCTTAGGGGGAGACTGGTAGAAATATGAAAAAGTATCAGTCACTACCAATATAGATAGTCGTAGCTTGTATGTTAATCATATGTAATATTAGTAAGGTAACCGGGCCAAAGACACATAGAAAAGCCCTAACTTAAGCCCATGGCCGGTTAAGCTTGATGTATTTATACCCTCTCCACACATGGAGAGGGTGTTGGTTGTTCATTTTCTCATTCACACTTAATCTAATTTTCTCTTCTTTGTTTCTCTCTCTAAGTGTTCATCCAACCACATCTTTCTCTCTCTAAAACTCTCAAATAATTCCATCCTTAATGTGTTAAGATATTCTACAAAAAGTAATTCCTTTTGTTTTCTTTCAACAATAGAACCTAAAAATATAAATGAAGCATTAAAAGATGAAAGTTATGTAATGGCCATGCAAGAGGAACTAAACCAATTTATATCAAATGATGTTTAGGGTCCCTAACCCTATGGATATGACCATTATTGGAACCAGATGGGTATATAGAAATAAGCTCGATGAAAATGGAATTGTAACTACAAAATAAAGCTAGACTAGTTACCCAAGGTTATAATCAACAAAAAGAAATTGATTATGATGAAACTTATGCACCCGTAGCTATATTAGAATCAATAAGAATATTATTAGCTTATGCATGCACACTAGACTTCAAATTATTTCAAATGGATGTAAAGAGTGCATTCCTTAACGGTTTTATCAATGAGGAGGTTTACGGCACAACCTCCGGGATTCATTGACTTTGCAAAATCTAATCATGTTTATAGACTTAAGAAAGTGCTTTACGGACTTAAATAAGCTCCTAAAGCTTGGTATGATAGATTGACAGCCTTTCTTATTAAACATGATTACACCATGGGAATGGTAGATAACACACTCTTTACTAAAAAGAAAGACCACAATCTCATCATTGTCAAAATATATGTCGATGACATTATATTCAGATCAACTTGTCAAGAAATGTGTGATGATTTTTTCAAGATCATGCACGATGAGTTTGAAATGAGTATGATAGGGGAACTAAATTTCTTCTTAGGTCTACAAATAAAACAATTAGAAGATGGTATATTCTTTAATCAATCAATATATATAAAATAAATGCTTACGAAATTTGGATTAGAAGACTCTAAGCCAATGAAAACTCCTATGTCTACGAAAACAAAACTCATGAAAGACGAAGAAGGTGAGTCCGTATATAATACCAAATATAGAGGTATGATAGGAAGTTTATTATACTTAATGGCAAGTAGGCCCGATATCATGTTTAGTGTTTGCCTTTATGCACGCTTCCAAGAGGATCTTAAAACCTCTCACCTTGAAGCAGTTAAATGTATCTTCTGATATGTTAAAGGCACTACGCACTTAGGATTATGGTATCCTAAGGGGTTCAACATAGAAACCATAGTATATGTGGACTCTGATCATGCGAAGATTATGTGGACAGTAAAAGCACTAGTGGTATTTGTACGTTTATGGGATGTTATTTAACATCTTGGTTTTTGAAGAAGCAAACCGCTCTTGCTATTTCCACTACCGAAGCCGAATATGTAAGCGCCGAAAAGGCATGTCAACAAGCTCTATCGATGAAACAAGCTCTCGTAGATTATGGTATTAAGTTAGATGACATTCCTATAATGTGTGATAACAAAGGGGTTAAAGACTTAAGTAAAAATCCCGTACAATACTCTCGTACAAAACACATTAAGATTCGTTACCATTTCCTTCGTGACAATGTTTAAAAAGGGAATATTTCCATAGAAAATGTTTCATCGGAAGATAGCATTGCTGATACTCTAACTAAACCCTTTAAGCGTGAGCCTTTTAATTACTTATGTCTAGGTCTAGGAATGATGGAACAAATTGATTAAGTACTTATTAAGTATTTTCATCCCTATAAATGTTAATAAGAACTTAAAAGTGAACATGAACAATGAACTACAATCAAAACTGAAATACTAAAATCAAAAAATTAGGAAAATAATTCACCAGATGGGCGGCCCCCTCAATTCTTAACGGGTGGTCCCCTTAATGATAAGGGGGTCGGCCATGTATTTAAGGAGACCGACCATCTGAAAGTTTGTAAAAAGTTTTTATTTTCCTTCTGAGTCTAGGATTTTATTTTGCATAAAATCAAAGATTAGGAATTTCTCAAAAAGATAACCTTTATACAAAATTACCTATTGGTAATATCGGTTTTGCCAAGGTTTAAGCTTTTAAATTTAATATATGTATATTCAAGTCCCAATCTATTTTCCCAAAATCCTTCTCACGACTAGGATTACTTGAAAAATCTATTTTCATACATTGTTGATATATGCTAAAAACATTTTTTTTAAATCGTGCATAATGATTTCACACTTGTTGTCAAAATATATAATCTAATATATATTTTTCGACACTTTTGATTGAGCAAAATTAAAATCAATGAGCACTTGGATTATATCTTAGGTTTTCTTATCTTAAAGTCGAAATAATCGCTACTCCACATTTGTCGCATATAGGCACACACTAGGTTTATAAATACAAACACAAGTCTCAGTTGATGTACTTACGACCTACTTCTTTTGCTTAAGAAATTAGGAGCATTATAACTATTTGCTAATGCTTCAAGTAATATGCTTTTCATTAAAGATTTCCATTTGACTTATTGCATGCTTATTCATATATATACTTGCTTGCTAAATGTTATGTGAATTAGGATTGATTGTTATACTTACTTGCATGTTTATACTCTTGCTTACTAAATGTTATAGTCTTGATTGCTATAAAAATTTAGGACTTGATGCAAATTGACCATCAACACACAACCTTTCCCATAAAAATTTTACAAAAATCAAATTTTAGGTCATCTGAAGCATCAGATGGGCGGCCCCTTAAATTCATAAGGGCGGTCCCCTTAAAGATAAGGGGTCCGGCACCACAATTAAGGGGACCGGCCATTGAGTACATGGGTTTTACTATTTCTTTCTCCTTTTTGACCCTCTTCCACATAGACCCGACTAATATTTCCCAGAACTCACCAACATTTCTTGGATTTGTTCTCCAACAATGTCCATCCATCCTTAATTACACCATCTTCCTAGTATAAATCAACCATCATCCTCAACATAATCATCACACTCAACTTGTGTTCTCCAATGTCTTTCCCTCACAAACCTTTACCCAAACCTTCAAGGGTTGCCAAAATATCCGTAAGACCCATATGGAGAAAGAAGTTAAGCTATTGTAACACATCCAATGAGGTTGATGTTAACTTGCCTACACCAATGCCCAAAACACAATCTCCTCTCAATGAATCATCACAAGAAAACCCTCTTACCACTTTCTCAAACCATGATTCACTACAACCTCACTTAATTCCACTTGGTGATTCTTGTGAAACTAATGTTAGACAAGCTTTCATTCCACCATAAAGTGTCAATCAAACTCAACTAACACAACCCTTATTTCCCCACTTACTCATCAATCCACATGTTGCTAGTGTGCTTCATGCTTAAACTCTATCCTCACCTCATGGTGACAACCAAACTCAACCTCCACTACCTCCATCTCTAAATAGAGAAATACTTATTAATGATATTAATTAATTTTAAGACTTATCAAACCTTCTAGCCATGCACCTTTCCCAATGCAACACTCCCTCATCACCCTACTCTCCAAACTTTCCTCACACCCTCAACTTAAATCAAGTTAAACATCATGTTAGTTATTTCCCTTGTTGCATTTTTAACCAAAAATAATTCCTAACCTTGAGTGAAGATCTCAATTGGATTGAATTTCTTCTTACTCGTCCACAACCACCACCTCAAGTCTAACATAACTACCCTCCAACAACCACCTCCGCTCCAAACTCTCCACCAAAAACCAACTAAGCATGTTACATGCCCACCGTCTCGTTTTCAAATAAATGTCCAACCCTTTTGTTTTGCAAGCAAGTCCAATGGTTTCCTATGCAATCTAGACAAATTAGGACCTTTATAGTTTAAATTTTATGTATGTTGCATCAATATGCTTCAAGCATATTATTTCAATTTGATGTATGCATGATTGTGTTTAATACATAATTCTTATGATTAATGAATGGTCTTCAATCTTATGTTTCAAGTATGCACTTGCTTGTTCTTATTTTTTTATTTTGGTTGAATGACTCCTAACTATATAAGCTAAGTTTAGTTGATATATATATTTGTGATTGTTAGTTTACATAAATTCCTTGACTCTTGTTAAGCATTATCGACATGTTTAAATATTTTTCTTTCCTCTGCTATATGTTAGAATCATTGGTGTTGTTCTTCTAACTTGTTTTTGTAGCAAAGATACCATAGCTCGATTCTTTGGGGCCCTCGAATGAGGGGGAGCACACATCAAGGGGGAGGACTTGTTTTGTCGACTTTACTCACATTCATCGACGAAGCCTTTTGATTCTACAAAAAGGGGGAGAAATGGAAATAAAACTCACTAAATACTTGTTTAAAAATAATTTTACATTTAATGAGTTTAGATTTTGTAATCATCAAAAAGGGGGAGATTGTTGATAGAAATAATGCCTAAAAACGTTATTAATATTTTTTGACCTCTCTACGTTTTGATAATCACAAAATGTAAAAACGATTAATGAAAAATTATTCGTAAACAAGTAATTAGTAGTAAATTTTTATTTTGACAAATTAATCACTTAAAGGTATGAAAATAAATGCTTAATGCATTTTATGATTAAAGAATTTTTTTTATTTAACCTCACATTTTTTATAAAAATGTCACAAACATTTTTATAACTTTTACAAAACATTTTTAGATTTAAAAGAAATATTTTATTCAAATTTTCTACCTAAAACGGCTAGAAATGTTCCAGAAAATACCTCCTATAGAAAAGACAAAGGGAGCGTCCTAGCCTGGCCGGACCCCTTAAATATACGGGCGGTCCCCTTAAATATAAGGGGGTCGGCACCCTAATTAAGGGGACCGGCCAGACAAAAAGGCTCCTCAGTTTGCCTATAAATACTAGACTATTCCCCACTGTTTTTCTCACCATTTGCACTTATTCTTTTCTGTCTAAAATCAGTCCACACATTTCCTATAATCCTTTGATCATTTAATCAGAAAGCTATGTTTCCAAGTGATCCATGCTTAGATCTTCAAGTGCAAGAGAAGAATACTTCCTATGATCAAGTAAAGAAGTATTATAGATTAGTGTGTGTCCTTGCAACCTTGTTGCAATTGTATTATTTCTTGTAAATCATTTGTGTATATTGTGAAGGTGCGTATCGTAGTTGTGTATACTAGGTAGATTGTGGTGATCATTGTAAGCATAGTTAGATCGGGGTGATCTTAGTAAGTAGTGTTAGATTGGTGTGATAAAGGTAGTGTTTAGTTGAAGTGAAGTTGTGAAGTAAAGTTGTGTATAGAATAGTTGTGAAGGGTAGAGAAGTTGTAATGTGAAGTTGTGAAGTGTAGAGAAGTTGTGATGTAAAGAAAAAGTGGTGTGGTGAAGAGAAGTTGTGAATTGTTGTGAAGTCGTGTGGTTAGTTGTGATAGATTGGTTCTAGCAAGGATTAGAACTCGAAATTTGGCTTAGTGTTGGAAATCGGTGTAAGCTTAGTTGTGTACAGTTTTCTTCGCCTAAAGAGAGCTTGTTGACATAGTGAAAAAAACTCTCAAGTTTGGTGCTCGGGGAGTAGAGTAGGGCAAAGAGCTGCTTCATTACCGAACCACTATAAATCCTTGTGTTGTGGTTTGATCTTTCTATCTCTTATCTCTTGTCTTTTATATTTATTTCATATTCTATTATTACTTATTTGTTTAGTTAAATTGTTCATATTGTGCACATTGTGAATTCATATTAAGTCGAATCCAAGTTTTTATAAACAAACTATTCACTAAATTAAAAAGCGGTAAAACTATTCAACCCCCCTTTTAGTTTTCCACAAACCATAAAATATGATAAAATATATTGTAAATATGTTTGTACTATATTATTATGTCTTACAGGTACAAAGGATTGAAAACGAAGCAAAAAACAGTAATTTTCGTGTGTCTTTTGACGATGTTTTCACGTTTATCGAGATTCAAACAAAGTCGTGAAAATTCCTCAAGCACTTCATTGGAAAGAGCATGAAATTACGAGTTTAATGGTACCGGTGTTTCTATCTTTACCCTTCTTATTTGAACCCTTTTCGTCTTATTTGAACCTTAACTATAAATGAACCTAGCCAAATGTTATTAAGGGTTAAAAGATTTAAATCATTGAGTACGACATTACAGAGATTTAAAGGACGTCGTTAATGCAGTTTTAGGCATTAAGTAAGGGCATTATATGCATCATATTTTTGTAAGGGCAAGTCAACATCTTTTTATATGGTAGCAAATAGTTTTTTTTTGTTAATTTGGTATCAACTTAAGGCAAAACTAAACACTTTTAAGATATTAAATGAAATAAAGATCAAAATAAATTTAGAACACCTGTCAAAGGTTAGACATAACATTATATATAACAATGAGAAATAAATAAGTTTATATGATATGATTTACACTCCTTCAATTATAAAACGATGATTCTAAGATGACTTTTTTAGTCGACTTGAAGCATGCATATCTTGTGAGTATTGTATATGTAAATAAAAGGTTGTTGAACACTTGACATGTATACACAATGAAACAAATATATGTTACTTAAAGTTAAATTTTATAGTGGATGACATTAAAAAATTATTATGCACGATTCATTACTACAACAACGAAAAAAAGGTGAGAAGCAATAAAAATTGGACAAATGTCACATTATTTAATTAGTTGTTGGTCCGTGTACGATTTGTTGGTTTGTGTACGAGTTGTTGGAGGTTTTGGTTCGTGTACGAGCAGTTGGTTAGCGATTTTAGTAATACAAGTTTCTTGTGTATTAGTTGTTTATCATAGTTTAACAATTATTTGTTAACTCGGATGTAACTTGTAAGAGTTTATCATTGAATTTGCGAATAAAATGCATATTTCTATAAATAGTCTTTGGTGAAGCAAAACTATGTATCATATGTATCAGCTATAAATGGTGGTGTATCAAGTTTTTCTCTGGTTGTACATTAATTTTTATGTATAAGATTTAATTTCATATATCGACTCTTAATTAAATCACATATTAATTAATAGATTCAATGGTTAAGATCACTTCTCATTTTAACAACTTTAAGCTATTACACTATAATAACCCTCCTCTATATTTTATATACTAGGCGAATACCCGTGCACGCACGGAAAATCTCTAGCGGCCGATAATTAACAATATGCAATAATGTGGTAAGTTTTTCGTGTAACGTTCAATATAGATTTGTTTGGGTCAAAATAAAAAACGATATGCAATATTGTGATAATTAACGATATGCAATAGCGACAAATTAAAAAAAGAGTTATGCTTTGGGTCAAAATAAAAAAGTCCAAACATGATATTAGTAAGTGGATTAATGTTATTATTTGTATTCGTGCGAAGCATGATAGCCGGCGCGTTGCGGCGGGGATTTTTTTTTGGCTTGGATTTGAGTATATTGTTCGTTGGAAATGTGTTTAGTCTAGTTCCTCAGGGCTATTTGCATTTGATGGTAGTTTAAAACATGTCTAGAAAATGAAATATTTCTTGCATTTGTCTTATTGAAAATAGAAATAGAATTTGGAGCAGATCTTCATTGCCTTAAGTTATTGTGTATACAACACTGGCATTTATTCTGTGACAAAAGTATTGCAATTATAAATTTCAGTTCTTCACACTTTTTGTAGTTGTAACTTCCATTCAGTACCAAACACAATATCAAACGCTACTGCTGCTGCAACCAAACGCCCCTTGCTGCAGCAGTCAGTCATAACCAAACACCCCTTTTGTGAGCAGTTTAGATAGTCCTTCATGTAACAGAATTTTAACTTGTTTACTTTTTACGCTTTCAAAAGTCTCATTTCTCATCTCAGTCTCATTAAGTAAAATATAATTTTCTATCATTACGTCTTTTCAAGGTTTATAGAATATATGATAACGAACCTTAGGCAACACAATTCTCTTGAGCACAATTACGTCACTGTTTTGAAGGTCACATCTCGCTCTCACTTGGACTTATAGCTGCCGTATAACCGCAACGATAGATCTAAAATCGAATTGAATTGGGGATGTATTTCAGTAGCTTGTGTTTCTTCAGATAGGGTTGTTGCAGTCTCTTTCGGCATTTCATCTTGAATGGCTGCATATAATTGATAAGCTTCACACCACGCGCCCTTGATCTCTTCCCTGCTCCTTTCTCCACTGTTCTCAGCAATGCCTCTTTCACAGCCTAGTCACACAGAAAATGTTACAACATTTCTTCATACCATATTGTAGTTAATATAGCATTTTAACATATTGTAAAATATAAAGTCAGAAACTAATAAATTTTCATGAAAACCAAAGGGTTTGTGTCCTATGCCAGAAGAGCTCTAAAGACTAAAATTAAAGGTCGATATTGTTAAATCTACATAAGTAAACCTTAGCTCTTTAGTGAGCGTGTGAACATGGAAGAATCCCTCATTCAGTTCTAATCTCTTTTGACTTGTTTCTGGTATTATCCTCAACATGTTCTAACTCGTAATTAATCTTGTGTTCTAAACGATATTATAGACGAATTTATCTAAACTATATTTGTACCTGTTAAGGCGATATAAGCTCACAGCAAGCATAACCGGTGTTTTCATTAGTCCAAATATCTATTCATCAAAGCATCCTGTTTACAAAAATATAAAAGAAGGCTCAAATGATATTAAAGAAGATACAACATAATAAAAAGCAGATTGTAAATTTTTGTTTACCAATTTCTTGTTTCGCCATCCGATTTCCACTCCCGAAACAAACACAATAGTTTCTGTAATTTAGTTGAAAATCACATTAGCATTTCATTAGAAGATTATAACATACTTTCTGCAAAAAAATAGTTAAAAAACATGTTAAAAGTTGTGGTCCAATAATATGGCTCGAATGATGCACCCACCCTTCCAAATTCTAGTCAACTAAGATACTACCGATCTACTATTCTTTTGTTGGATAAGGCAAGATACTTCTGGAATTGTGTGTTAAGAGTCGATATTAAAAAGATGGTGACCCAGGCCAAGAATGTCAGCCCAAAAAAGAAACAGGAGCCCAACGGTGGAAATGACGTCGCCTTTCATAGACGGCGAAACATAATAGGAAAGTGTATAAGCGAAAAAGTAT
>BQNB010131765.1:0-18733 GCA_026074375.1 Tanacetum coccineum | reverse complement strand
CATGTATACGTATTATATATATATATATATATATATATATATATATATATATATATATATATATATATATAGACACACATACACACACAAGCGTTCTTGCTTTTGTAGGTTTCTTCTCTGCATGCTGGTTTTAAGGATTTCAAGGAGAAAATGGAAATTAAGCAGGAAGAGCAGGCTCAGGAACTGTACAATCGTGAGGCCGAGCTTGAGGCACACGTGATGGATGTCTCTAGCCGTTTGGAGGGGGAATTTTATCCTACCTACTTGACTCTTTTGGCCGGAAGGAGGTGGCTCCTGACCCATAGGATACAACTTGCTCTCCTTAAGTGCTTGAAATCTTTAGAGTACCAGGGCATTCTTGGTCACGCTTTGGGCCGGGTCGTTGATTTTGGCATGCAAGAAGGTTTAGAGGCCAGTCATGAGCATGGGGTTGCCGGGAGGAGTCTTTCCGTGGTTGATGCTTATAACCCAGAGGTTGCCAGCGCAGATTATGTTAACGCAGTTAAGGCCCTTGAAGACACACACTTACCCTTGGTGGATCTGTTGAAATCCAAAAAGGATGTCGGGATGGATGAAGTTCTTGATTGCTTTCTTTTGGACGGACCCCTTGCTGAACTTTCGAAAGCTGCTTCCTTACAACCGTGCATTGAGTAGCTTTCTATTCCCATTTATCATGTTGGTGATAAAACGGCTGTCGGGGAGACCTCCCTATCTTTTGCTTTGATGAATGTCCATGCTCGTGCTGAGGGGGTCAAGAAGCATGCCGCGGATCTTCGCCAACTGATGATGGAGATAGTCTCCGCGCCTCTGTCTTCCCAGACTTGGGTGGGTGAAGCTAGTATTTCCACGGCCCCTCTCTC
This sequence comes from Tanacetum coccineum, assembly GCA_026074375.1. Lineage (NCBI taxonomy): Eukaryota > Viridiplantae > Streptophyta > Magnoliopsida > Asterales > Asteraceae > Tanacetum > Tanacetum coccineum. The sequence continues at coordinate 17,873 of BQNB010131765.1, read as the reverse complement.
TGTTGAGGATTATGCTGAAGAAGACATAGATGAAGCCTTAGGAAGTATTGTTGCCGTCCCCAATATTGAGCGTTGTTGCCTTTAGTTTTATCTCCATGACATGACCGCATGTGGTCTGCTGTTGTATCTTGAACACTTCTGTTTGTGGCCTGTATGTAATATGAACGTTTGCTTTTTTACCGCGGCCGTGTGTTGGCCTTTTTGTTGCGGTTCCTAGCTTATCATGTTAGACATGTTTTTATGTGGATGTTGGTGTGTCCGTCTTATAACGAGGATGTTTTTCATAGGTTATATAATGTTACTACGTTTTTATTATTACTGTTGTACGTTTGTAATAGATAGTCTTGTGAATATTTGTGGGTTATTCTCTTGGTGCCGGGTTTGCAATACCTCTTACACACCTAAGCTAATTTTGAGGTTGCTCAACCTTTATTATAGGGAATAATGTAATTGCGGAGTGTGGCTCCTTGTGTGCGCGTCTTAACAATTTACATATCTTTGCAAAGCGAAAATAATTTTAAGACTTAAAACTTGTGAGGGTAGCTAATCCCCACTTTTCATTAATATTCAAAAAACATTACAAGATAAATAAAATCGAAATATTGCCCTCCAGAGCATCATACGTGTCGGGCGGGTGCTTACACTTCAGGTATATAACATTTCTTGAGATTACAAATGTTCTATGTTCACGGAAGTTCATTTCCTTTGTGATCCTTAAGCTTGTAGGCTCCATTTCCTAATGACTCCGTAACTTCATATGGTCCTTCCCATTTAGGGCCAAGTTTTCCTCCGTCTTTGGCGTGGCTTGCATCATTGCTACGGTAGACCATGTCCCCTGGCCTGAAGCTTGTGCTTCGGACTTTAGAGTTGTAGTAGTTTTCCATCTTAGCTTTACTTTTTGCCTCTTGAATTGCTGCTTGTTCTCTTTTTTCTTCTATGAGGTCCAAGTTTATTTCCAAGGCTTCGTCATTCTTCGTCAGGTCTACTTCCGCAGTCCGGAGTGTTGGCATGCCTATCTCTACTGGTATGACTGCTTCCGTGCCGTATGTAAGTGAAAACGTTGTCTCTGCATTGCCTTATTTTATCATGGTGCGGTGTGCCCATAGGACGTGTGAGAGTTCTCCTATCTAATCCTTGCTTCTTTCATCCAATCGAACTTTGATTCCTTCTCCCAGACTCCTGTTTGCTCTTTCGACCAAGTCATTTGCTTATGGGTGATTCACGGAGGCAAAACACTGGCGGATACATAGTTTTTCGCACCAGTTTTTGAATAGGTTATCACAAAACTGCTTTCCATTATCCGATACTATTTCCCCTGGTAGTCCAAATCTGCAAACAATGTTGTCCCATACGAACTTCTTCACTTGATTGCTCGTAATAGTCGTAACCGGCTTCGCTTCAATCCATTTGGTTAAGTAATCAATAGCTACGATCATGAACTTGACTTTGCCTGGTCCCTCCTGGAAGGGTCCGGCTATGTCGATCCCCCATTTATAGAATGGCCACGGAGACATAATGGGGGTTAAGTTTTGTTGCGGATTTCTCGGAATGAGACGATGGACTTGGCAGTCATTGCATTCCCTTATTAGTTTCCGCGCATCCGTGTGCATTGTTGGCCAGTAATATCTCGTCCAAATGGCCTTGGCGACCACGGATCTAGGACCGGAGTGCATGCTACAGGATCCTTCGTGTATTTCTCTAAGGACGTAGTTTGCTTGAAGTGGTCTGACGCACCAGAGCCACGGTCCTAAGAAAGATTTCTTGTATAAAGTTCCATTGATCATGGTGTACCGGGATGCCTTGCAACGTACCACCCTTGCTTTCTTTTTGTCTTCCGGAAGGATTTCCTTTGTAAGGTATTCGCATATGGGTGTCATCCATGTTTGCCCTTCCTCCTCCACTATAGTGAGGACCTCCTTCTCATGTATAGACTTTTCCTTTAATTCCTCCATAGGTACTTGCTTACTGAGGTGTGCAAAGCTTATAGATGCAATCTTGCTTAGGGCATCCGCCTTCTTGTTCTCGCTTCGTGGTACTTGTTTGATGGAGAATTCCTTAAAGTTACTTGCGAGCGTTTTTTACTTTTTCCAAGTACTGAACCATACCCGACTCCTTTGCTACGTAAGAGCCATTGACCTGGTTTGCTACAAGGCGAGAGTCTAAATTTGCTTGAAGGTTTTTTACGCCTATTTGTTCTGCGATCTGGAGACCGGCTATTAATACTTCATACTCAGCTTCATTATTGGTAGCCTCAAACCTAAACCTCATAGCGTACGTTAATTCAACTCCTTCCGGATTTGTCAATATCAGCCCAGCTCCGGAACCATCTATACAGTATGACCCATCTGTAAACAAAGTCCATGGTTCCGGTAATTCTTTTAGCCCTACCATGAGTTCGTCTGGGGATTCTTCATCCAGTCGCTCTACGATAAAATCTGCCAATATTTTTCCTTTGATCGATGTCCTTGGCCTGTATTGGATGTCATATCCTTCTAGCTCAAATTTCCACTTTAGCATCCTCTCGCTGATTTCTGATTTTGATAATAATTGCTTTATCGGCTGATCCGTAATTACAACAATTGTATGTGCCTGGAAGTACCTTTTCAGCCGTCTGCTTGCGCTGAGCAAGGCTAATACCAATTTTTCCATGGAGGTGTAATTGATCTCCGGCCCTCGTAGGGCACGGCTCACAAAGTACACTGGCAATTGCTTGCCTCCCCTTTCGGTCATTAAGACTGCGCTGATAGCTTCCTTGGCCGCGGCTAGGTATATGATTAGCTCCTCCTTTTCCTTTGGTGCAGTCAGCATTGGGAGTTCCGCTATGAGTTTCTTCATCTATTTGAAGACTACTTCGGCTTCCTGAGTCCATTGGAAATCGCTCTTCTTTGTGCACTTCTTCAGGGTTTTAAAGAACGGCAGTGATTTTTCAGCTGATTTTGACAGAAATCTGTTTAAACTTGCGAGTTTCCCGTTCAGCTTTTGTACGTCCTTAAGGCATCCCGGAGACGGTAGGCTAAGGACCGCGTCTGCTTTATCTGGGCATACTTTCAGACCTTCAGCGTTTACTTTGTAGCCCAAAAACATCCCCTCCTGCATTCCGAAGGTGCATTTTTTAGATTTAGCTTCATATTTATTTGCCGGAGAGTTTTGAATGTTTCTTCTATGTCTTGGATAATTTCTTCTTCCGTATGGCTTTTTATGACCAATTCATCGACATATACTTCCAGGTTACGTCCGATCTGCTTTCAGAATGCCCTGTCTACTAAGCGTTGATAGGTTGCCCCGGTATTCTTTAGGCCGAACGGCATCTTTGTGTAACAGAATATCCCTTGGCTCGTAATGAATGCTGTTTTTTCTTCATCTTCCTCTGCCATTTTGATTTGGTGGTACCCTTTGTATGCGTCCAGGAAGCACTTAAAAGGGTATCCGCAGAGAGATTCTACTTTCCAATCTATCTCCAGCAAGGGATAACCATCCCGAGGGCATGCTTTATTTAGATCTTTGAAATCCACACACATTCGCCAACTCCCATCGTGTTTCTTGACCATGACCGGGTTGGATAGCCAGCTGTGATAGTGTACTTCTTTCATGATTCCGGCATCTACTAATTTTTCCACTTCCTCCGGGATCACTTTATTTCTTTTCGGCGCTTGCCCCCTTTTCTTTTGTCTGACAAGTGGGCGTCCCTCTCGGACATTTAGGCGGTGCTCCGCCATGTGCCGCGAGACACCTGTCATATCTGCTGGCTTCCAAGCAAAAACATCCAGGTTTTGTCTGAGCAAAGCACATAGTTCTTTGCGTCCTTTTTCTGTTAGTGTAGATCCTATGGCTATTGTCTGCTCGGGGTATTCAGGATGAATGACCACTTTTATCTTCTCCTCCAACACCTGACTGGTCATGGGGTGTTGTGTGCTAGGTCCGAAGATCATTGCACATTCCATCGGGATGACTCTGCTGCTTCGTATCGTTACCGTTCCTCCTTTTACCGGGAATTTTAACATTCCGTGTGCCGTGGATGGTACGGCACAGATCTTTCTTATACCCGTTCTGCCTATTATTCCATTGTGTTGAGATGGTGACCTGATAACCATGAAGTTCATCCATGCGGAAGTGGAATGCTCTTCGTCACCTATCTTTACTAGTAGGGATATCTGGCCTATCGGCCAAATGGTTTCTCCACCGAATCCTATGAGTGATGTGGTAGCTGGGATCATATGGCTTCTTATTTCAGGTCGGAGCCTAACAAAGCAATGCTCGTATAGAACTTCTGAGGACGCTCCTCCGTCCACGTATATCCGGTGTACGAAGTGCCCTCCTATTTCAGCTTCGATGATCATTGGTCCTTCCGTTCCGTCTTCCTCTCCTAAAGACGGAAAGGAGATTATTGTCTCCGGAGAGAAACTCTGGGTGACCCTTTGTTTGGCTACCCTCTCCCATGGTTGAATCATCAAGATGGCTAGGGGCTTGTCTTTTTCGGCCGTTTCCCCCTTCTTTTGTATCTTTGGCTTGTCGCTCTACTTTAATTCTTTGATGAATTGCGACAATTTGCCTGACTTGATCATCTCGTCCATCTGCTTCCTCAGCTGCATGCATTCGTCCGTGCTATGCCCTGTATCCGCGTGGAATTCACAGTATTTGTTCGGATCCCTTTTTTCCGCAGGAGTTACCATTGGTGGTGGAGCCTTGAATTTTCCTTTTTTTAAAGCGAAAATTTCTTTTGGGGTTTTCGTAAGGAGTGAAAACCTATCTGGCTTCCGATCCGATCTTTGCTTATTTTTAAAACCCTTTTTAAAATTTGGCTTGTTTCCTCCTTCTGGCTGTTTCCACGACGCGTGTGCTTTTTTCCAACTATGACTGAATGCTGCAACTTCCCCTTGCAGAAAAGACGTAGTCACCCTATACATTTCATCCATTGACCTCAGAATTTTCTCATATAAACGCTTGATCAGCTCGGGGTGGGTATATACCGTGCATGAATTCGGAGATCTTCATGCATTCCGACGCTCCTTCCACATCCAGGATTTCTGCTTTGTATCTTTCCATAAAGTCCTACGTGGATTCTCCATCTCTTTGCTTGATATGATGTATCTCCACCGAATCCTTGATGTGTTTTGTTTGTTGGAGATAATTTTCCCTGAATGCTGTTCTCAAATCTTCATAGCTGTCAATGGATTCCCTTGGGAGTTTGTCGAACCAGACTCTAGCGTTTCCAGTGAGTGTTGAGTTGAACATGTGACACCATGTTGGCATTGCCCACCTCTCTGTCGTTTCCGCGGCCTAAAATAACTTTAAATGATCTTTCGGATCCCCGCTTCCATCATATGTCTTGACGTGGCCGGGCATCCTTGTCCTTGGGAAATTGAAATGCGGATACGAGGTGTGAATGGGTTTTTTTCTCCATGTCCAAGGCTGAGAGAGATCATCTTCGTGGGTGTTTGACCTGTGTCTTCTTGATTTGGACTTCTAGTGACCTCCCTCACTGTCTTCACTCTCCGAATATCCGCCAGTTTCCCGGGACGACGTGCCCCTATGATGATGCTTCCTTGGTTGCACCTCGATTTCCTTTTCGTGGGAACCCTGATGGCGGCTGTCAGAACGTGCAGATGCACTTCGTTCTTTTCCTCCTAACCTATTGAACACACCACCCTCCTTCCGCGGCCTGGGCCTAGGTGAAGGAGGTCTGTTTTGTTTGAGTCTTTTGAAGACACTGGCAACCGGTGTCGGGCTTCGGGAGCGCCTATTTTCATGCCTCCTTTTTGGCTCTGTTCTGGCAGTTGGCGTCTTGGATTCGGAGTAATGCGACTCTTCATGATTTCTTTGATTTTTTCCGGTCTCGTTGCCGTAGAGTAGGCGTGCCTTTACCGCATTAAGCTTATCTTGCTGCTCTTTTTCTTTTTGCATCTTTTCGGCAATGAGTGGCAAGAGTTGGTGGTAGTTTTTGTCGCACAATTCTCTTAGGACCTCGTCAGGCGTAGGCTCTTCGAGACGTTGTGGGCCACTTCTTCCCCCAGTGTTCCGCACGGCGGACGTGGGAACGGTTGGGGTGTGTTGTTCGTGAGTGCTCATGATGAGTATTTTAGAAAACGTGGTTACGTTGCGGTCCCACGGATGGCGCCACTTGTTAGTACAAAATAAGTGTAGGGTTTAGAATAGGACTCAAATTATACGTCGGGTCGAGTTCCCGAATGATTTGAGCATTAGATCTTGTACTAGAGCAAGAGAAGTGATGATTTCCTGCACAATCAAATAAACCGTTAGTCTTACCGTGGGGACGGACCCCACGGTTAGACTCCGGCGTGAAAGTAAGTAAACATGTAGAGAGAGAAAGTATGTGTATGTAGAGTGAGAAAATCGTACTGTTCATTGTGTCAGAAGGTCCATTTTTATAAGCGAACGAAATATTAGGGTTTCCTAATATTTCGTTTGTTTAGTTAGTGGCCAGAGTGGGTCCCTTGTCTGGCAAGGTTCCGTAATAACCGTGTGTACGGACGCGTGTGCTTTCCGTGGACGGAAGTATCCTATAGTTAGGTCCGCGTCCGTTTTGCTGTGTCCGGGCCATGACCAATGCAGGATTGGGTTTAGTTTCGGCCCATGACTGCTAAGTTGGGCCCAGAAGCCCAAATGATAGTGTGGCCCAAGCCCGGAGGCTTGGTATACCTACTATACGTCATCAATCCTAAAACATACCTATAAATAAATTCCAAATTTCATTTCCATCAACATATTTTTCAAACAACTAACTTCTTCACACATACATATTCATAGCCCAGACTAGTTTTATCAAATAATGGCGCCTCATAATGTATGTTTCCTTCTATATTCTATCTATTTTATATAGTTTACTTCTAATCATCCTTCATTTATGTATTGTTGTTGCTCAAACAAGTTTACAGTAGTACCTACGGTTATATATACATGCATGCACCTTTTTATTATTGCTTATTATAGTATTCAAAATTTGAAATGGATAATAAGTAAATGAATATGGTTGTTGCTCATACAAATTGACGGTTTAAGACTTTACTGTTTCAGGAGCACTGCATGTTTTTCTTAACTTGTTTTTCTTATGTTCATGTCTTCTATGCCACTTAATTAATAGGGTAATGCATCTGTTGTGCCATCCGAGAATGGGTTTCTTGAGAACGGGTTTCTTGATTCATTATCTCTTACAAACTCTGAGAAAGCTGTAATGGAAATTATCGAACAGCCACTTGTTGAGGGCATTGAAGATCATCTTATTGAGTTTTCAGAGGCCATGAGAAGTATGATTCTGTTTCCATTCTCGAATACTTCATGAAATTCTTAGTTTGTCTAGAATGACTTGTAACACTCATTTTTTCACAAAATTTGTATCTACAGCTGTTGGTAAGGCTGTAAGACGAGCAGCAGAAGGAAAAGCTTCTGCTCAAGCTGAAGCATCAGAATGGAAACGCAAATATGAATTGGAGAGAGAACGGAATTTGCAGTTGGAAACTAAAGGTATAAGATATGAGCAACGTAATAAATTCAGGAAGAGACATGAAGATCATCCTTAAAGAGTTCTGTTAAATACTCAAGATTTGCAATCAAACTTATGATTATCTGATTAAAACTTGAAACAGCTAAATCATCTCTTACACTTAATTATCTGATTCTGCTTATTAAAGAACACATAAGTGGTAACTGATATTTCTTTACATTTCATCTCAGTGCTAACGTCTGTAGAGCATAATGGTAACTGTACCGAGAAGGAAGTTGAAAACTCAGAACAGCACCTAAAACTCATGAATGGAACTAATCAACAATCTCAACTGTATCGTGGAAAGAGCAGCATCTACTCTCACGAGGTTCTTTCGCCCAGGGAGAAAAACGGTTATTCCAATGTTCAAAGCAAACTTATTCGGAAGGTACTTATGAAATTTGGTCAGCTAAATGGAAATATTACAATATATTTCTTGGCTGCAACAATAAATAACTAGTTGCATCAACTTATTGATATCTGAACACAAATTTTAGTGCATATGCGTCCATAGTTGGGCCGTAGTTATATACCACTGTACTTACATCTTTATTTTTATTTTTTGTGAACTGTGACTGAAATATGCATTGATCCCTGCTATAGGCATCATTCAAGTTGCATTGGTCTGTCAACGGTAAAAAGAATGATCAACACAAACGTGACATTGTCTCCTTTGATAAGGGAAACATATCAACTGCAGAACGCAGCAGTAAGCAGGTATGAGACTGTTATTAAGATGTCAAGATGGAAATTCCAACCCACTTACTAATGAATGGGGGTGGGTTTTGGGATTTGTTTTGTCTCTAACCGGTTCAATCTAAAAAGGAAATGAATCGAAGGGTCAAACAGGTTATAAGTTGCCCTAATTTTAATGTTAATGCATACAACTGTATATATTGCTTTATCCAAAATTGATTGATATGATCATGCTGTATTTTTCTAAAGCATATTTATCAGATGAATATTTTAGAAGGAATTGGCTGCGAGCCAACTCGATCTGACCCAAACTGTACGCAAATTACCGTCTTTGGAAAGCAGTAGTAGTTAATGTTGGTGATTTTGCGTCACCAATATGATTTAAGTGTAATGGATTGACTTAGTTGACCAATGTATAATCGTGATAAATGTTCAACAAGTCGGGGTTGTGCGGAGTGCACACTTGTATGACGTTATTATGATTATCATTCGGGGGGCGAAGCCCCGAATCAAGAGGGTCCGGGGCAGCGCCCCTGGTAGCAGGGTCCAAGGGGCGGCAGCCCTTGGCAGGATCTAAGTGCTATGTTAAAAACACACTTAAAAATAAAATTCCCGGAATTATGGACTTGATTTTTGCCCCTTAATTTAACTAATTCGGTAGTTAAATAACTGCTATGGCAGTTACAACCGATATTCAGTTTTGTTGGTCACATATATTATCAATCTCATCTCTGGTTCGTTTTTTCATAACAACAAAAACATATTCTCGATTCTTAATCTGAGTTTTATCCGATTTGAGATTTCGATAGAACCATCGAAATACTTCAATCTGAAAGTGTTTACACGACTCTCAGACTGTGATCATAAATTATAACAGTTAATTTATACCGTATAACATATTAATTTTGCATCATCTCGAAAGTGAGTGTGATTTGTGTAAAGCTGCAGTTAATGACTTGTTTCGTGCTATTGTTTCAGATTTGTTTGAAATGGGAATCTCCTCCACAGACCGTGCTTATCATAACCAAACCAAACTCGACTTCTGTTAAAGTTATTTGTGCAGAAATGGTCAGGTAGTGTCCATTTGTATCTCTATCTGTTCGTTTTATATATATCTGACAGCCAGTTTCTTGACTAAAGCGACTTAGGATATCTAATGCATCAAATATACACTTCTAGCGAATTTTAACTCGTTTGGTTGTTTTCTCTATGGTTTATATTTACCCGTTAGAAATAAGGACGTCTAGATTGCCCATTTATAAGTAAATAGGTCAAAACTGCCACCTATATGGCTATAACAATGGTTTTGGTCTTTCAGATGGTTGAAGGTAAACAAATTAAATATCTATGTGGAACCGCGTGTAAGAACAGAACTTGTGGCAGAGTCCTCATACTACGACTTTGTGCAAACATGGAAAATTGGTGAGTCACACAATTATACCTTAAATTGTGGCAGAGTTCATACAGTGTTGCTTTCTTCTTAGTTCTTTAGTTGCACAAGGTTCCTATTCTTATTGAAATGGCGCGAGATTTGTTATATTGCAATTATAACGGTTCACTTGAATTAAATATGTATAGAGTGAACATTATCTTATGTATAATGCCGTAAATTAGTGGATGTACTAGAATTTGCTTTTGTCACTCATTCTCATCTTGTTACATCACAGAGGATGGCATTTCGCTTCTGCATGAGAATGTTGATTTTGTTATAACTCTTAGCGGGGATGGAACCGTGCTTTGGGTATGTACTTCCATTTCAATTTCTTTTGGCACAGAAATGTAGGTTAAATTAATATTTGAAAATATATCATCTTATTGAAAAATAGTTATGCTTGGATAATATGCCATGGAATTGATTCTTCATCATGGTGTTGATATTTGCGGTTTCTAATTTAAAATCACCTATACAGGCTGCATCAATGTTTAATGGCCCGGTTCCTCCAATTGTGCCGTTTTCTTTGGGATCGTTGGGATTTATGACTCCATTCCGTATCCTTAATCGTCATGTAGATTAATTTTTTTCAATTTTTATTCTTGTATCATGAATGATAAGTATTTTTTTTCCGAAATGGTGAGGTGGCTAATGGGTCAAAACGGGGATGGGTTGGAACAATTTGATTTTAGGTATGGGTTTTAATATGTCTTTTATGAACTTTAAGCTTTAAAAATACATTTTGAGCGACTTCCAACTTGTTTTTACCATGTTTCCCTCAAAATTATTGTAAAAGGGATGAAATTGGTTTCTAAGTGATCTTTAACTTTGAAAAGATAGCAAACAATACAGAGAATGTCTCAAATCAATCCTACAAGGACCAATCAGTATCACACTTCGACATCGTTTGCAGTGTCATGTGATTCATGAAAAATATGAGACTGAAGAGCCACTACTTGTGTTAAATGAGGTTACAATTGATCGTGGGATTTCACCATTCCTCACAAATTTGGAATGTTACTGTGATAACTCATTTCTCACGTGCGTTCAAGGAGATGGGTTGATCTTGTCAACGACTTCTGGGAGCACTGCGTACTCCCTTGCAGCTGGAGGTTCAATGGTTCATCCACAGGTATGTTTTCATATATCATGGATTCTTGATCTTTTTCTTTTCGGCACTTTGGATGTTTGGATATGTGTTTTAAAACTAATTTCTAATAGCAGATTTTATGTTTTGGATAAAAATATTGTGCTTTTAGTCCTATCATAATTTAAGTTCAACTAGTTGATTACCCCAGGGCAAATAAAATGATAATTTTGCCACTTATATTCATAATCCATGTTGAGAGCTCACATCCAAACACCCTCTTTCAATCTGTATTTTGGTCTATTACTATATTTGTGGTTTGATATCCCTAACACAGCTTAAACCTGTGCAGGTTCCTGGCATCTTATTCACCCCAATTTCTCCACACTCGTTATCTTTCCGTCCCTTAATATTACCAGAGTATGTAACACTTAAAATCCAAGTGCCTGTCAACAGCAGAGGTCATGCATGGGCCTCATTTGATGGGAAAGACCGTAAAGAGTTGGGCCCAGGGGACGCGCTTGTAATTAGCATGTCTATTTGGCCCGTACCCACAGCTTGTCACGGTGATTCGACCAACGACTTCTTGCACAGCATCTACGATGGCCTCCATTGGAACTTGAGAAAGACCCAATCTTCTGACGGGCCTCGAGAATAGTAATTCAGCTATTTGAGTTTAATGTTGTGTGTGGGTGCTTGATTGGAAGTATATGCATGTAATTGAGCAAAGAACTAGTTTTAGATCCCGTACACACACGGGGTTCCGGGATAGATTTTTGTTTGATTTGATGATAATCTAATACAATAACTGTGATCATCGGATACTATTTAATAAACGATTACATATTTTTGAACAAATATCATGACTTTATAGTTCTTTCTCGTGAAAATCCGTTGTTTGAAAATAACGTCACGCAACTCCTATTTTTTTAGTCAACTTAAGACTTTTTTGGAGTTTCAATTAAAAACACCCCAAACATTGATGTGATTTATAAAATTTGGTGTTGAAAAAGTAAAAAAAAGTATGATTGTTTACTTCCACATGAGAATTCAAAATTCGTATTTGTTTTTTGTTTGTTGACATGCTAGAAACATGGAGAGCTGGTTAAAAATAACCTTTGTTTTAAACTGAAGTTAAACTATCCGGGTACCTGCGCAATGCGGCGGCGGGTACCGGGTAACTAAATATAATGGCGAGCAAACGTTGTTTATTTATATGGTTTTTCTAACATAACTTTACAAAATAATGACAAATTTTAATTAAAATAACTATTAATCATACCGATGCAACTATTTCACATCCAAATAACATATGGTTCAAATTAAAGAGAGTAACATAAGTAGTTAAACACATAAATTAAAGATAAACATCAATACAAATGAAATGTAATAGAAATTGAAAAAGATAAATTGTTAACAATATAATAATCGACTAAAATAATTAAGAACCTAATTGTTTACAAAAAAATATATTTTTACCTTAACGATTGATGAACATTTGACTTATCGAATGATGTAAGTCATAATGTTAGAACCCATTGAAGTTATAAAATTTTAAATTAAAATTTTGAAATGGATTATCAATATCAATTATGTATATATATATAATTCACAAATCAACTTTTTTATATAAAGCAGTAGAGATACACATTATTAAATAAGCGGTTTCAACATTAAATGTTTGTAAACATCTTGACCTTCAACATTAACTTAGAGACCATGATTATGGTCATGTAACCACTATGAGTTCATGGAGGAAGTTATGAGATTAATTATCCGATTAATGCTCATAACTTCTTTTGACCAGGAGTTACAAACTTTTTTAAATGAGCTACTAATTAAAAAACGTATACATTAAATCTGATGTGAATTTTAAAATGTTTATGGTGAACATTGATTAATGAATTTATATCTTTCCCAAACAAGAAATGTTTTGGTCCCTTAAAAATTTTAAGACTTCTAAAATATAATCACATGGGTACCCGCCACTGTAACGGCGACGGGTACCCTGTGACTATATTTTGCAACGAACAAATGTTATTCGGTTAAACGTTTTTCTAACAATAACTGTCAAAAAATTAGATCTACAAAATAAAATCTATAGATTTATAAAAGAATTATAAAAAACAAAGTGCATAACATTTATGTACAAAATAATTAAATTCTCAAATTGTAAAATATAAATCAACATGACTAACAAACCATGTTTATTTTGTATAAATCTTACATTATATATAACAGGATAAAACAATGTCACCTCATGCAACTTAAATGCCACATAATCACCAAAGAATGTCACCTCACCCACAACTTAATCCACGTCGTCACCTATTAAAGACACCTAAGTATTTTTTTTAATCCACATAGGCAGCCAAGAAAGCCACCTAAGCATTTGTTTAAGCCACGTATGCATCCTGCAAATAATTTCGTATCAAAAAGGGTATGACAGGACTCGAACTCAGGATAGTATGCACAAGAGACTAATCTATGCTATATCTAACTGATAATCGTTCTTATGCAGAGATATCAAGAAATAAGATAATGCTGAGACAATCAACAATGGCTAAATTTCACATATCAAATCCTATGCAAATAATCTGAGTTAGTGAGTTTTGTTAAATCCTATGTGAATTTTCCATTTTTTATTGGAGTTTTTAGCTATGAATTTTTACAAACTGAGTTAGTGAGTTTTGTTAAATGTTTTCTTCTAGATTATTTATTCTTTTGGGATTGTGTTTTCAGGATGAGCATGGTGGACATGGTGGAGGGCCTTGGCAGGCAATTAAACTTCGATCATGATAATTGACTAATCAACATTTAAATTTATCATGTCCAAGGAGCTTCTCCATTCAAATGTATCAACATTTAATTGATCGACTGATCAACATGAAGGAGCTTCTAAGGTACGTTGATAAAAAAATAAGTTTTGTTGATAGAAAATTGAGTAAATTGCATTTTTGGTCCTGTGGTATGGCCATATTGCAGGTTTGGGACCCTAACTTTCAAAATAGCAGTGATGGTCCCTATTTTCAAGTTTGGGTTGCAGGTTTGGTCCTTTTGGGTTGCATTTTTGGTCCCTGTGGTTTGGCCAAATTGCAGGTTTGGTCCCGGCCTGGGGACCAAATTTGCAACGAAAACTTGAAAATAAGGACCATCACTGCAATTTCAAAAGTTAGGGTCCTAAGCCTGCAATTTGGCCATACCACAGGGACCAAAAATGCAATTAACTCTAGAAAATTTTAGGTCTCAGAAGTTAGCAATCCAACATCTAAAACCTTTCTAAGGTATGTATGTCAATATGTGCAGTGATGATTGTGACTAATGTTTGTATGATTATAACTGTTCTATAATGATCTTCGTACATGTTGCGTTGCTAATGAGGTATGCCGAATTTATTTGGATCGCATCAACTGCTTATCAGCTTACAAATATGTAGAAAATAATAAGCAATCACAAAAACCCCTTATATGTTTTAGAAGATGGTAATGAACAGTTTTTGGTTGAATAAGCACTTTGAACTAAGCAGCCCCACTTGTCATAAACTACTTATTGTTTGGATAAAAAAATACTGCTTGTGCTTAAAAAATAAGTAGATAAGAATAAAAGCATAAAAATAAGCAATCCCGGACGCCCCCTCACTCCCATAGTTTAAACTAAAATAAACACTTTAAAATAAGCATGTCACTTACAGAAAACTGCTTATTTTGGGTGTAGAAGCAGTTTGGATTTCAAGCTGCTTATATGCTTAAATATAAGCAATCCGGAAGACCCTTTTTATGTTTTAGAAGATGATAATAATGAATAATTGTGGTTTTTTTTATCTTAAATTTGGGGTGATTGACTGGTGCAGGGGATGTTGGTAATGTTTACTTTGGACCGAACCATCTGATGAAGCTGCATCGGTTATGTATGACTCATCATCTGCCGCATCGGTTATGTATGACTCATCATCTGGTGCTTTCTTACGATCTTCACAAGAAGATGGAAATTTATGTTAGTGCTTTATTTTCTTATGGTTTTCGAATATAGGTTACGAGGTTGATATGTTTTGTTGATGATATGTAATGTGTGGTGTTTTGGTACATAGACCTCATAAGGCGTATCCAGTTGAGCTAGCCTAGTTTCACTCGGCTGATTATGTGGAGTTCTTGCAACGGATTAGTCCGGATACACAGCATTTGTTTCCCGAGGAAATGAGAAAGTGTAAGAAGTTTAGTTTAGGTGAGTACTAGAAAGTAATGCTGATATCTGTTAGACCAAAGAAGAGCAAATGATATTCTTGGCTCAAGGAAGTATCAGGGGGCTTTCCAAAATCCTTAAGGCATATGGTGCTTTTGAAATGGATGAATACTTTTAAATATCAGGAAATCTTCCTTGCCATACGAATAACTGTTTTTTAATGTGGCTATAGTTAGAGGTGGCAATTTCAAATGGATACTTTAAGAAGGCTAATTTTATAACACTTTTTTTAACCTCAAACATAGGGTCAAGTTACAAATATTAGCTAAAATGGGAACATGTCAAATTAGCTAAAATTGGGCTGAGTCTATTCTCCTATGTATTCATGATATATATATGTATTTTCTTTAAAGACAAAAAAGTGGCAGCATGTCAATTTAGCATGATCACCAGTTTCAACTTGTACTATGTTTGACCCAGTTCATTCTAGACTCGGTGTGACCTGTTACCCAACACATTTTTACCTTTTTCGTAAACCATTTCAATCCAAACCCATGCAAAATGCCACCTTTAGCTATATTGATGGACACTAAAAAGCATTTCTTCGCCATTATTTTTTTAATGGTAGGTCGCATCTTCTCTTTCATCAAGATTGTTTAGTTAAGTTATTTTGCTGTTGATTTTGTCTGCAGCACTTCGTCAATGGAATGGTCTAAAGCAACGAATTGGTTGATGGAAAAGGTAGTATTTCCTACTTTGTTCATCTATTTTTACGCGTCATTTGTGTAGTTTTCTTTAGTTTCTAATAAGTATTAGCTGTTGACAGGTTGAAGATGATGGGGAACTGGTTGAAGATGTACCAAGAGCAAAGAGACGTATTATCTTGTCAATACATTTAATGCAGCAAATGTTTCCCTCTCCACCAACCACTGTTCTCTCTAGAGATGCTACTTCAAGCTATAAGAGTGTGACTTTTTATATTGCTCGATTAGCACTTGGAGATGCATGAAATCTTGTATCTTTTCATAGTGGATCAAATCTGTAAGAATGATTCTAAAAGTTAAATATTCCAAATTATAACATATTTTTTATTTGAATATATTTTTCTTGGGGCATTATGCAGTCTTTCTGATAAAAGCGGAGAATCTGAAAAAACTGATTATCATCGTCACTCAAAAGCCGTGAAAGACTGCATGAGTAAAGAAAATAAGCTAGAAAATGAATTTTCAAGGTATCTTATCAAGGCTTTGTTTCTCCAATTATTGTTGAATAGGTCTCAAATATGTCAACTATGCTCTTTTTAACTGTAACCACTTCAATCTTCAAAGGGTATGCACTGCATAAGAATCTGATAAACTTTTATTCTCTCTGCAATATATGACACTCCAAAGTCCAAACATCATCTATCATATACGGACTAACATCATCTATCATATACCATGGTTACTGAGAAAAGAAAGTTAGATTCTGAAATAGAATAGTCACAGTCAGATCAGTTTTACTAAATGGGTTGTAGGAAAATAACCTATAAATGATCAGATAATCAGAATATTTTTTTATGTAATTCTAGACTAATGACTTGACCCTAAATACTTATAACCAGTTTCACATTACCCCTCACATTACCCAAACACTAGGTGACTGAATCTGTTTGCTTACTAGGTACTTGAGAACACAATAATTAGATAACAACCTTCAAAACGCATTGCCAAACACCTATTAACATTTGAATTTAAAGTTCTATATATAACCCTTATTTCATATATAGTTAAACTCGGAGAAGATTGCCCTGTCTTGCATGATATGTTCGAATTTTGCCAAATATACGTTGGTGCAACAATTGGTTAGTAATCTTGAATACTATTTTATTGTAGTTGAATTTCAGATTTTGTGTATATATCAAACTCATCCTTTCTTGCAGATGCTGCACACAGATTAAATAATCGGCTTTGTGACATTGCCATTAATTGATCTGGGGGATTACACCATGCCAAAAAGTGCGAGGCATCTGGATTTTGTTAAATCAATGATTTGGTTTTGGGCATTTTGGAGCTTCTTAAGTATCATGCACGGGTTCTATATATTGATATAGATGTTCATCATGGTGATGGTGTAGAAGAAGCCTTTTACTTCACTGACAGGTAACACGTCTCTCACTGTCCTTGATTTTCCATTAGGTATAAAGTTCGTAATTTTTGTTTCTATTTTCAAATAGTATTTGTAGAAAACCTTAATGAAATCAAAACAGATTGGAAATTTAGATGATTGACCAATTTCTAAGCAATTTCTGTTATAGTGATTTTGCACTCTTTCTGTGTTATCCACACTATATATTAGAGGATAATTTATTGATGACTTGGCAAGAAAAATGCCACATATTCACTAAAGAAAGCCACCTCGATCACCATTAAAAAGCCACATCATTTTAATTTAATCCACCTCATCTGATCTATGATGTGCTTTAAGATAAAAGATTAGCAATCCCATAGACTTTATATTTCAAAATGTGGAAAGCAAATAAGTTTGGTACGTCCTTGATTTTCCATTAGGTATAAAGTTTGTAATTTCCCTTTCTATTTTCAAAAATTATTTGTAGAAAACCTTAATGAAATCAAAACATATTGGAAATTTAGATGATTGGCCAATTTCTAAGCAATTTCTGTTATTCTCATTTTGCACTCTTTCTGTGTTATCAACACTATATATTAGAGGATAATTTATTGATGACTTGGCAAGAAAAATGCCACATATTCACTAAAGAAAGCTACCCCGATCACCATTAAAAAACCCACATCATTTCAATTTAATCCACCTCATCTGATCTATGATGTTGTTATCCCACTTGTTTAATCCATTACACAACACTGATCTTTACCAAAATGCTAGAAATAAGAAGAATCTTAGAGAGAGAAAGAAGATTAGATAGAAAGAAAATGGGAAGTTACAAGTTATGTGAAAATGCAACCAACACCCTTCACCAA
>BQNB010131764.1:0-18733 GCA_026074375.1 Tanacetum coccineum | reverse complement strand
GTAAGTATATCGAACGAGGTTTTCATTTGTTTTTGGCACATGTGACTGAGAAGAAACCGAAGGAGAAGCGATTGGAAGACGTACATGTAATTTGTAACTTTCCTGAGGTGTTTCTTGATGATTTGTCGGGACTACCACCGCTGAGGCAAGTCGAATTTCAAATTGATCTGGTACCGGGGGCTGCACCTGTTTCACGAGCACCGTATCGCTTGGAACCGTTCGAGATGAAATAATTGTCGGTGCAATTGCAAGAGATGTTGGAAAAAGGATTTATTCGCCCGAGCTCATCACCGTGGGGAGCACCGGTGTTGTTCGTGAAAAAGAAGGATGGGTCTTTTCGAATGTGTATTGATTACCGCGAATTGAACAAGTTGACTGTCAAGAATCGTTATCCTCTCTCGAGAATCAATGATTTATTTGACCAACTTCAAGGTCCATGCGTGTATTCTAAGATCGATCTGCGATAAGGATATCACCAGCTTCGCATTAAAGAGGAAGACATTCCAATTACTGCATTTAGAACTCGGTATGGTCACTTTGAGTTCCAAGTAATGCCGTTTAGACTGACAAATGCGTCTGTTGTGTTCATGGACTTGATGAACCGAGTATGCAAGCCATATCTTGATAAGTTCATCATTGTGTTCATCGACAATGGAAGAGCATGGAAAGCATTTGAAGGTTATTTTGGAGTTGCTTAAGAAGGAAAGATTGTATGCCAAGTTTTCTAAGTGTGACTTTTGGTTGGATTCGGTACAATTCCTTGGTCACGTGATTGATCGTAATGGTGTTCATGTTGATCTTGCAAAGATCGAATCCATCAGGAATTGGGCTGCACCGACTACGCCAACTGAAGTGAGACAATTTTAGGATTGGCTGGATACTATCAGAGGTTTATTAAAGGATTTTATTTGATTTCTAAGACACTCACCAAACTGACTCAAAAAGATAAGAAGTACGAATGGGGTAAGGAATAAGACGAAGCATTTCAGTTCCTGAAACAAAAGTTGCGTAGTGCATCGATCTTAGCGTTGCCCGAAGGAATGGAAGATTTCATGGTTTATTGCAATGCGTCACTTAAGGGTTATGGAGCCGTGTTGATGTAACGGGAAAAGGTGATAGCGTATGCTTCCCGACAATTGAAGACTCACGAAGAGAATTACACTACTCATGATTTAGAGTTGGGAGCCGTTGTTTTTACTCTTAGGTTGTGAAGACATCATTTGTATGGAACAAAGTGTGTGGTTTTCACCGATCACAAGAGCCTACAATATATTTTGAATCAGAAAGAGCTTAACATGAGACAACGTCGCTAGATTGAGTTGTTAAGTGATTATGATTGTGAGATTCGTTATCATCCTTGAAAAGCGAATGTTGTAGCTGACGCCTTGATTCACAAGGAAAGGATTAGGCCATTACGTGTTCGAGCTTTGATGATGACTATTCACAACGATCTACCTAAGAAAATCCTTGAAGCTCAAAAGGAAGCGATTATGAAGAAGAATGTGAAGGCCAAAAATTTAGGGAGATTGATTATGCAAATATTTGAGTTTCGCCCTGATGAAACGCGTTGTTTTGGGAATCGTGTTTGGTTGCCGCGATTCGGTGGATTAAGGAATTTGATTATGCATGAGTCGCATAAGTCCAAATATTCTATCCATCTAGGATCGGACAAGATGTATCAAGATCTGAAGCAGTTATATTGGTGGCCGAATATGAAAGCTGATATTGCCAAATATGTTAGCAAGTGTCTGACTTGTGTGAAGGTTAAAGCTGAGCATCAGAAACCGTCTAGGTTGCTGCAAAAACCTTAGATTCCTGTTTGAAAATGGGAAATGATCACTATAGACTTCGTTAGTGGACTGCCTAGAACGCCGAGTGAGTATGATACAATATGGGTCATTGTCGATCGATTGACCAAATCAGCTCATTTCCTACTGACGAAGAAGACTAACACTATGAAGAAACTCACGCAACTTTACTTGAAGGAAATTGTGTGTAGACATGGTGTTTCTATGTCGATCATTTCGGATCGAGATAGCCATTTTACGTCTAGATTCTAGAGATCACTTCAGAAAGCGTTATGGACAAATTTTGATATGAGTACTGCTTACCACCCTCAAACGGGTGGTCAAAGCGAGAGGACCATACAAACGCTTGAAGATATTTTGCGTGCATGCGTGATTGATTTTAGAAGTAGTTGGGATCGCCATTTTCCTTTGGTTAAGTTCTCATACAACAATAGTTATCACGTGAGTATTAAGGTTGCACCATATGAGGCTTTGTACGGATGAAAATGTAGATCACTTATTTGCTGGAGTGAGGTTGGAGACAGCCAACTCACTGGTTCAGAAATGATTCGTAAAACGACCGAGAAGATTGTTCAGATTAAGAACCGCTTGTTAACTGCCCGTATTCGTCAGAAAAGCTACGCGGATAGAAGAACTAAACCATTGGAATTTAAAGTGGGTGATATGGTACTGCTCAAGGTATCGTCATGGAAAGGCGTTGTGCGTTTTGGAAAGCACAAAAAGTTGAGTCGACATTACATTTGGCCATTCAAGATTCTAGCTAGAGTCGGTCCTGTGGCTTATACCTTGGAACTACCTGAAGAGTTGAAAGGGATTCATAATACTTTTCATGTTTTGAATCTCAAGAAATGCTTAGCGGAACGCGACATTGTTGTTCCGATAGACGAAATTCAACTTGATGATAAGTTGCACAAGATTGAAGAGCCAATGGAAATTGTTGATCGAGAAGTCAAGCGACTTAAGTAAAGTCGGATACATATCGCTAAAGTTCATTGGAATTCATAAAGAGGTCCAGAATTTACTTGGGAACGTGAGGATCAGATTAAGAATAAGTACCCTCGTCTCTTTACGAGTAATGATGAAGCGAGGAAGAGCGGATAAGTCAAGTTGAGCACTCCCTAAAGGAGGAGAGAATGTAACAACCCGAGTTTCAGGTCAACGATTATCCCAAGCTGTGATAATTATTTTACTACATAATTGATTTTAGTCATTTATGTTATATAAGGTTTGGTGAAAATTTCCATTTATTGGGAAATTACAAGCCGTGATTGAGTTTTTTTTAGCGTTTGAGAAAGTTAGAAAAATTTATATTGTCGCTCCGAGAGCGTGATTATTTTATTTTTGTATTTTATGGCTTTTCTGTGTGTTTTTGTAAAAAGCGTGTCAAGAATCGAGATTTACGTGATTTAACATTTTATTAAATGTTTTAAATTAAATTTAGTGGGACGGAATAAAATATTTATGAATGTGGTGACCCGAGCTTTTTGGCCGACTATAAAACAAAAGAAAACACCTTGGTACTTATTTTGAAAGAATAATGAGGAAGGAGGGACTAAATGTGGCAAGTGATCAAACTATACCTCTATAAATACCAACTCATACACACACATTTCATTTTTAAAAAAAATTGTCCTCCCTCCCTCTCCTTGTTCACGTCCGACCACCACCACCATCACACCACCACCGTCGTCGATTTAAAATAAGTTCTACGAATAAGCTGAAAAGAATAAGCCAGGAAAAAGGAAATAAGCACTCGAAGTGCTTATAATAAAAAGAACTCAAAAAAATGGTAAAACAATTATGTTTGCAAACTTAGACGTAAAAGTCCCAAGGGCACTTTGGTGAGAGGTGTGTGTGTTGAGGCTTTATAAAAGGGAGAGACTAGGTTGAGGTCGGGGGTTCAAGTCTTGCTCACCCCCGACTTCCTTGGTTTCCCTTTTTATTTTTTTTGCAAAATCCTAAAAAAGCAAAGTTATAGAAAAGCTAAAAACTATCAATTTTAATAAAAGCAACTATTTTTGAAACTCTCTAAATAAGCTAGAAATTGGCTGAAAAGCTAACAGATTATATAAAACTTCTTTTTGATCTTTTATGAAAACTTAAGCAACTAAGAGGCTAAAATAAGCTATGACCTAGTAAAACAAACAATTTCTAAACTAACCCTAACCTAATAAGCTAATATGAAAAGAAATGAGCAAATAACAGAAGCAAGAATGAGCTCAAATAAGCACAGCAGTACAAACTACTAACTTAGAGTTAGTACTGCTAGCTTTAATTTTTAATGTTGCTTCCACTATATGACTTAATAAGCTAAGGGCAAACTAAGATAAGCTAAAACTAACTTAATCCTAAACTTATTAAACTAATCTAAACTAAAAATAAGCATAAAGAAACAAGCCATAAGCTGAGGGTTCAAAATAAGCACTTATAAGAAACTATTAAAGCAAGAATAAGCTTAAATAAGCTCAGCAGTACTAACTTAAGTTAGTACTGCTAGCTTTAATTTTTAATGCTGCTTACACTAAATGACTTAGAAAGCTAGGACAAACAAAAAAAATAAATAAAATAAGCTAAGAATAAACTCGAATAAACTACTCTAGACTAGAATAAGCACAAATCAAAAAGCATATATGAATTATTTTACTTTTAGTTACGTACCGCTATATATGTATTATATAGGTCGCAGTTGAGACGTGAAGTTATTTGCACTTGTTTATTTGATTGAATTGGATTCTTTTGCTTAAAGTGAGTTTATAGCCTCGCTTTTAAATCTTTTGATTGTTTTATAAACCTGCGAGAGGGATACATGTTTGTTTTATTAATCAAACACATATGATTTTATGGTATGTTGGACCCGATTATGAGAATGTTTTCGCATAAGTAGCTATTGCCGAAGTCCCTTATTTCATGAACCGTTAATTGCCTTGCGAGGTGAACGCTAATGCATTAAATAGATCTATTGGGCTTGACAACCCCGTCCGGGTCTGAATCCTTGTGAACACCCTGTCAAACGGACGTTTTGTATTTAGAAGTAGTAGGTATATGACAATAATACCTTGTTCTGGGGCAAATTAACATATGAAAGGATATATGTATTGTTAACGTTCGATGTCATGAGCTTATTGCGTGAAAGAAAAAGAGATGTTATACATTGTATCCGTTGCAATGTTTTCCCAAGAACTAATTATGTGTTCAAAGATTTTTTTATTTATTGATTATTTTAAACTCTTTAAATTTCACTTAACAATTTTGTTGACGTTTTAAACATGTTTTATCCCAGGTAGCCAAGGATGAAGGAAACGATGGCGTGGAGGTGTCGTGCGTGTGATGGTTTGGTGAAAGACTACTTATGTGTTCCTTGTTTTTCAAAAACAATGTCTAAGTTGTTTTAAAACAATGTCTTTAATTTGAAACAATTGTCTTTCAAATGTTGTAATGGTTGTGGTTACGATTCCTATGGGGACCTAAACGCATTTTCTCTGAATAAATAATAGAACACATGTTGGTAAAACGTCTCATTTGGGTCATTTTCTATTATCTTGGTGTATTGTGCTATTTAGTAACACCCATTGTAATTTTCACTGCGCAATCCAAAAATGAGGGTGTTACAGAGAAAGTAAACAAGAAAATACACACTTAGATTATAAAAATGAAACAACCAACCAACCAACACCCTCTCCACACATGGAGAGGGTATTTATACTTCTAATAGAGCTAGCCATATGGGATTGTCCATGGGCTTTTCCTAAGATAGCCTATTTAGGTTCCAAATATTGCTATACGAGCTATTTAACGATATTATGGAAGTGACCGACACTTTTTGTGTTCCTAACACCAACCGCCGAGGGTACGTGCAGATTTAGGTTAGTGATAATCAACAGATATGGACAAAAGTGTCGTTGTTTACTTTCGTCGAATACGATTGCAATAACCACGGTTCCCCGTTATTCAGTATAAATACTGCCTGTGATCAGGTATAATTCTAAAGAATATCCTTGATAGGGTTTCGCAGTTGCACTAGCCGTTCTCATTACCGGGACGTCTCAATGTAGAAAACACGGTATGAGTGAACTAGAGAGACAAAGTCTCACCGATTAAACGGATAAATCGATTTGAAAATCAATCGACGTGTCACTTGCTAAAGTATTTTTGTAACACATCGAGAGTGTTAATCATTTCAAGATTTATCAATCGTCAATTCATATACTGGAAAAAGTTTGATTCATTTATAATCGCACCATCGTTTCTTTCCAGTTGTCACAAGTTTGATTCATAAGAATTGCACAAGTCACCTACCAAGATCTTGTTTGATGTTGGCTCAAGCAGGATTTCCATCGTCATTATGAATACTTTAGTATCACTCTGATGTTCTAGCAAGATCACAAGGATAATGCGTAGGACTCTTAATATATTTACTTGTTATCACAGTATGTGAATTAACAAATATTTTGTATTTGTGTCCTAGAGAGATTTATGGATGATCTCTTTGGATCTAGACTCGATAGTGCACCTTTGGTTTTAGTAATCGAAGGCTAGAGTTGATTGCCACATTTTCAATACCAACTAACTCAAAGTGAATGTGTTTAATCTCCGTGAGAAATGAAACAAAAGTCTTTTGAGAGACCTTGAGTGGCTGGGAAGGGTTGTGCATTACGTCACTAGGTGCATGACGGCTATCTTTAATACCAGACAACAGCTTAGTGTTTCTGATAGCATATGTATTGACCCGAATTCTGCCTAAGTGTATGGAGGGCTTATTTCTTTTCACCCTTTATCCTTACAATTCTTTTTCATTCTTCAACCCCTTCAGTGCTTATCGAGACTTCATGACTAGTACCTTGTTGGGTTTGTTCTAGTACTATCTCTATCTCAGTCCACACTCTTCCCTTTTACTCACTTTTACTCCTTTTTTCATCATACCTAAGGACTTCTATTCTAACTAATGGAATATCCCTGGGTAGATCCCTTCGGTTCTGGCTGGATCATGGGAATGTATACCTAACTCTAACCACCTTATAACTCCAATACAGTAAATAAATGGTCGATCTTTGGTATTTTCCACATTTTCCATCACGTAACCATTTGCTCCCCCTTCATATGTGCATTGATTAATTGAAAGAGCTTAGCACATGTGTGGGATAACGTACACTAGAGTTCTAAAAGATCACATTATTAGCCATATATTTTAATCACATTTTCTCCCCTTATCAAAAATGTCAAGTCTATTGATATTTTGGATATCAAAAGATTAAAATTTATATTTACGGGGAGAGAAATGTTCCGATTATTTACAAGCGGTACTAGGAACATTTTAATGCTCCCCCCCAATGTTTGACGGTATATAAGACAGTGCTGAGTACAATAATTTGAAAGTTTTTGAATTTACTAAGAAATTCTTGAAAAACTTTGTACTCGAGCACTCCTTATTATCACCATTAAGTCTACATTACATATATATTCACAAGTTTATAATACATGAAATGACCTTATAGTGACGAACACAATATGACAAAGTCATATTGTTCGTTGAAGTAGCCGGAGGTCAGTTCCGTAGTCTTTCCCACCAACAAACTTTTCCAAGCTCCTCATCATCCTTCTCTCCTTCAGCAGCTTGTCAATAGCCTTGATCATGATATGAGATCTTTTCTTTTCTAAGGAACTCCATCTTCTCTTTGGCAGGTACTCCATTTGGATATTCTTAGTGATGTCATCAAGCGAAGTTCGAAGCCTTGTTAATGTGCCATCACTGAACTTGTAGAGTTCATCTGAGTGCATCAACTTATTTCTCCCTTGGTTATCAACATAAATGAATCCTTAAGGGTCTTGATATGGAGTGTATGGGTCCCTTTTCTTAATGCCAGGTCTGGTAGTTTCTGGCTTGGTGACGTTGATCTTCTTCTGGTAACTTTCGACTCCCAGTTGAAGATCTTCGACTCTCTTTTGAATAACGATGCTTCTGGTGAACATTCGCAGTGTTATAGCAAAGTCGAAAACATCATCGCCCGAGAGATTGGAGAACCTATTCTGAACAACAAGGATCAGAATGTCCTTGATGTCATTGATACGAAGTCGTGGGAAGTCGCCTTCCTTGAATGTGTAAAGTTCGTTATCAGCTCTTCGTACTTCAATCTCTCTCAGATACCCATACCCATGTTTCCGCATTACCTCGACTTAAGTCACTGCCAGAATACGTTTAGTAGAATACATATCATGACTGGATTCCAAGCCTCGTGCATACCCATAGAAGGTCTTACATTGTTCTCTCCAATGAGAAATACACATTTTGCATGTTTATCATAGGCAACTTTAACAGGACTCCATATGTTTGGAACCATGTCTTCAATGCCTGAAAGATCATATTGAGCGGCCTTTGTCTTTGTTGTGGAAGTTCTGTAGGTCATGGTCGAAATTCCTCCTTGCAGATACTTGAGATCGTTATTGAAGAAGTAGTCAATCGGTACTATTTGATGATTCCCATTCATGACTAAAGGAAGGGGTTTGGTAAGATAAAATGGATAATCACCACCTTATGGGTTGTCCCAATCAAGTTTCTCCGATAGAGCTTTGTAACATTCTTCAAAGTCATATTCGAACTCAGCAAAATTGGTACGTGTGCCTTTGAGAAGTTTGAATGCTAGCCCTAACAGGGTTTCTTGAGTCAGATTGGTGATATTCAGGCCATTCATGATGTACGCAGAGAAGTCAATAGAAGTGCTCATTAATTCATCAAAGGTTTTTGAAGGTTTATCCGCAGTAGCTGCAAGGGTCATTAACCAACTTTGAGTTGGTCCTTGTGGTGGAGTCTTGCCAATATTCCAATCAGGATCAGTGGGTTCTTGAGGTTGTCTAGGTTTGGTAAACCAATCACGTTTAGGTGCAACCTTTCTCATGGGTTCTTCATCATCATTACCTAGATTCCCTTCTTGATTCTGTGGCATATCAGAATTTGTAATCTCAAACTCTGATTCCTCTGCTTATACAGACTTTCCAGAATATTTTGATTAAGAATTGGTGCCTTTGGATGAGCCAGACTTTGATTCTTTAGTTTTCGGACCTTTTGTTAGTTCAACATCCTTGCTTGTCTTCCTTTTCTTCAACCCTCAATCTGATCCAGCAGAAGGGTCTTCATCTTTATCCTTATCTTCTCAGCTTCTCTTCAACGAGTACACTTTTTCATAAAAGGAGAAGAGACTATTGTCGAGTTCATAAGATTTGATCAATCCATCATAGCATTCTTTGTGTGGAGTATCTGTCACATATGATTGACTTTTCTCCATTTTGTCAATAAGAATCTTCTTTAACTCAAATTCTGTAAGCATAGCAGCAGCCTCATATGTAGACTGTGGTTGAGAAGACTCTTTGACTAGAACAGCATGTTCAAGTGACTCTGTAACCATGCTTTAGATCACCGGGGGGCAAAGTTAGACACTTCCTTTGGTAAAATCTGAGAAAGTTGAATCTTGACTTGCTCTGAGATTCTAGCAGTAATGGATGCCAAAAGGTAACTCATGAAATCATCTTTGGTGGCTCTGAGCCTTGAATCTAGATGTTCATCTACTAGAGCAGTCACTTGAGTTTTGAGAAGATCATCCTTTCTGAGTTCAGAAACTTCTTTCTCCAAAGCTAAGACTCTGTTGTTGAATTGGAAGATGGATGCAAAATCTGGAAGTGCAGATGGAGGATTTGTTGCTTTAGTTGTTGGTGGTGGTGTGGGTGTTGATAGAGGTGGTGGAGGAGTGAAGGATGGTGATGATTGTGGAGTGGTTGTGGTATATACAGGCGGAGATTCAATGATAACTGTAACAGGTATTGTAAGGAGAGTGGGTGTTTGACCGCTTGGTACTTCATGATGGACATGAACATCCATTAAAGAAACAATTTATGCATCTGTAGGGGGAATATCTACAAAATTTAAGAATTTAGATGCCAAGTTAGATTAATGGGAAGAGCTAGTAACTAGAACTTCAGTCTTCTTTGCAACAGTAGAAATTGTCACATGAGCATCTTCTATGACTTGATCGAGTGTGATCTCCAGATTTTCATTCCCTTCTTGAACGTTAATCATTTCAGCATTGGTACCCTCCTTTTGAACAAGCCCTTCATCAGCATGAACTGGGTTATTCAACCTTACATCCACATCATCGTCTAACTAATTGGTAGTACCATCCCTTCCTTTATCATCATCACCTTCAACGTTATCATCAACCTTTGATTCTACATTAGTTCATCTTCATCATCAGTAGGAGTATAGTTGGATGAGGTTTTAACAAACTCGTCCTCCTTTTCTTCTTCTTCATCTTCAACCTCTTTTTCATTCTCCTGTTGATCAGATTCAGAACCCGTTTCATTCTCATCAGTTTCTTGCTCGGAATCCAATCCTTTTTCATTGTCAGATTGGGTATTGTCATCACCACTGTCATTCACTTGATCATTGCCTTCACTACTTGAATCATGATCATTATTGCTGTCATCTTCATCCCTTCCCCAAGATTCAGCTTCACTCTCAGTTGATTCTTCTTTAGTCACATCGGGAACCCATGGTTTAGCACCAGTTCTTTCATTTGTGACAGTTTTGAGGTATTTTGGTAACTTTATCAGCTGTGAAAGTCCCTCATACTCTTCTTGCCAACTTCTTTCAACTGAGCTTCTTCAGTTAAT
Source organism: Tanacetum coccineum (assembly GCA_026074375.1). Taxonomy (NCBI): domain Eukaryota; kingdom Viridiplantae; phylum Streptophyta; class Magnoliopsida; order Asterales; family Asteraceae; genus Tanacetum; species Tanacetum coccineum. The sequence goes on along the minus strand of BQNB010131764.1, from coordinate 8,267 downwards.
GATACTTTAGAGAGAAACTCTATTCCTTTGCCTTTATCAACAGACACATTTTCCTTCTCCTTAGACAATGACACCACATGAGTATCTCTCAAAACCACTCCTGAAGACGGTTTTCTTGTAGTCTTCTTGGCATGAACCTTTTTCTTAGCAGATTTAGGTTCTTTATCCACAGGGACTAGATTCATATTGATGTCCTTCTTAGATGGAGATGCTTTCTTGAATTTCCTTGTAATCTTGGGAGGTGTAGCTCCTGTAGCATAGCCAATGTAAGTCTTTTAAGCTTTGGTTTCCCTCATCGCAGGACTTATCATAGATTCAGGAAGTCGAGCTCTATAAATTTGAGATACTTCATTTGCGGAGATAAATCTCAAAGTGTTTATCAGATAGTCATCCCTGGAGGTATGCATGCCTATCTTGTTCCTCCAGGAGACTGTCTTGTCTTTGGTAAGGAAGTAGTGAATGATAACTTTGGTGAATCGATGGTAGTACCTATTCTCTTGCTATTTGTGACCTCTGTTGTTAATCTGGTAAGTGAAATCTTCCCAAAGTAGTTCAACATAGTCCACATTCTTCTTATAGTATATACCCTAAAGGATTTGTGCTCTAGAAAGACGAAACTTGTCAAGACCGGTTGTCTTTCCAGATAGACTTCTGTTGATGAGAGTAGCAAAAGTTCTCCAAGTTTGATGCATCTGATCAATAACAACATCAGTGATTGACTTAATTTCCCCAGTATGACCAAGTTCTTTGAGGAAAGACACAATAACTTCATCAGTGGGAAGTTCATCAAAGTCTTGACCATGTACTCTAGGGCAGATATGAAAGATATCTCTGAATGTTTCCAAATTGAGGTAGAATCTCTTCTTTTTGCCCATTCTAAACCTATAGGAAGTGTCATGATTGTGGATAGAATCCCATAATTGGTGCATGTAAAACCTCTGGAACATCTATAGTGGTGAGAAATGCAGAATAGCATGGAGTGAGAGCAAGAGCATCCAAGACAACTTGAAATGTAGGTTCTCTCTAAGTCTTTATAGGATTGAGTCTCCCGTTGCATTTTCCAATCTCAAGCCTTTTCTATTTTGGGGACAAGTTCAAGGTCAAGTTTGGCTTGTTGAGCAGTAATGGAAGACATGGTTCTGCTAAGATTTTCACATACAGTTCATATACAAACAAATAAATATTTCACTGAAGGACAATCTAGATCATGAAGAATGATTATAGATACAAGACTGATTTTCACTAGGAATTAGGCATACAAATAGTAGGAAAAGAATTGACACACATGACAATTAACATGAATCAGGAGACACACATAATCTTATAACATCCTAACTATAGGTAATCTATAGAAAGAGAGGCAATCACAAAGGATTTCTAAGAAAAACTAGTCCTAAAACACTCGCTAAGTGAGAATTTTAAGGATAAATTAGACTTAGAATAATTAACGAGATTCAATTACCAAGATAAAAGATAAGTGTATAATTCACCTGATTATACAGGTGTATAGTTCACCTATGTTTCATGTATAATTCGCCTAGCAATAAGCATGCGTATAATTCGCCTAGTCTAACAAACGTATAGTTCGCCTATAGAGGAGTGTATAATTCGCCTAGCCTAACACGCACATAGTTCGCCTAGGAAGAATGTATAGTTCGCCTAAGGCAACGCGTATAGTTCGCCTAAGGCAATGTGTATAATTCGCCTGGTTTAAACAAACGTATAGTTTGCCTTGTATAGTTCGCCTAGGAAAAATTTACACCAACATTTTTACCTTATTTCACGCATCAATATCCATCAAAACATGATCATATAGCAACTAAGAAACACAAGGAACCATTTATAACATGAATTAATCATAAAAATCATGACTTTTGACTTGTTCGACTCGAAAGTACACGAACAACCCAAAGAACCAAAATTTTTGTAGTTAAGACATGTTTAAACTCAAGCAAACACTCACAAACACTTATTGTATCATTCTTAAACACAACCCCACTAACTTTTACAAGTGTATGATCTTTTTACAAAATTTCAAAATCAAGAATCATCCAATACACATACATATGTTAACCCCATTTAAAACTGTTATAGGTACATGGTCTAGGCCCCTATGGGACCAAAACCCCTCAATCAATTTGAGGTTTCATCCACTTTACAAGGTGACGAAATTTCAATCAATTTTTTACTGGTATATGGGTTTTTACCACGATTAAGTATGGTTAATAGGTGTTTAAAGCATTAATACAAGTATACCTTTTTGATTAAACGAAGGTTGAACGAGTTCTTGGAGGTTTTCGAAATCAACAATGGAGGTAGGGTTTATGTTGTGTGTGAGACGAGTGAGAGGGAAACCGGGGGTGGGGTGTTTATGTTTAAACACTTTGGGTTTTGGCATAAATACCCCCTAAGGTTTAATAAGACTTCTATTTTCCTAATAAACTTATCCTAAGGCTTAAAATAGTTTCCCAATTGGCAACACTAGTCCCAAGGTTTAGTTATCAAGAATAAGTCTCACATTTTGCCATAACACCCCTAAAGGATTAAACACATAAGAAATAAAGCTAGATTGAATTAAAATTAATCAACTCCCCGTTAAATATTGTTCTGTTATTGTTTAAAACCTTTTCCGATTATCACTTGATTAATTATGAAGAAGATAATTTTACAGTTTCTCCCCCTCAAATAATGACCCGTTTTCTATTGAAAGAGCTGTAGTCATTGTTTGATGAATCAAAATTGTCTTAGAAAATAATTTTCAGATGAAACCGAAAGATAATTATATTATTATATAATCAACACCATAAAAAATAAGATTGCTCTTATTTTGACAAAGAAATGCACTGACATGTACATTAACTTTTATAAAGGAAGCACAAGTTGTGTTGCAAAATAAACACAAGCCTTTGTATGGTCATAAAGTAGACCATTCCCGAGAAAATAAATTCTCGTTGAGAGGTCAAGTTTTCTCTTTGAAATACTTGTTTTTAAAATGACGACCGGGTTGCTATCAGAAATAATAGCAAACCATATGACATGATTTCTATTTGAACTTTATTTACAGCTTTGTGCCATTATTGAATGACATTTCTGAAGCCGTAAATATTATCGATGCTAGAAAGCATGTCATGAAAATATATTTTTGTCTTTTTCTAATTTTTAATTTTGTATTTTCTTTTTATGGTTTTATATTTTTGTATTTTGTTTTTGAAAAGTTTTTATATTAAAAAGAAAAATATTTTTGGGTTTTTCTGATTTTCTATATGTACATATTATACACGGGATATAAGAATAGGTACCACCACTATTCTTCAGCTTCATCTGCCAGTTGTTTCATAGTTTCAGGAGTAAAACTTCTCATCCCCAGCTTGTCAATAAGGAATTCAATTCTTTCTCGACCTAAAGCCTTGGTGAAGATGTCCGCCAACTGATATTCTGTGCTGACAAAGTAAAGCTCGACAACTTCATTCTTCACTTGCTCTTTTATGAAGTGATATCTAATGTCGATTTGCTTTGATCGAGAGTGTTGAACATTGTTGCAGCATAAGGCAATGGCGCTTTTATTATCATAGTACATTAGAATTTTGTTGAATCTAAGGCCATAGTCGGTAAGTTGTGATCTCATCCATAGGACTTGAGCACAACAGCCGGATACGACGATGTATTCAGCTTCCGTACTGGATATTGCAGCGCTTTTTTGCCTTTTTGATGACCAACTAACAAGTCTGTCTCTTAACAATTGCATACTTCCATATGTACTACGTCTGGTATCTTGACAACCCGCGTGATCAGCATCTGCAAAAGCGGTTAGTGCAATAGCAGAATCCTTCAAGTTCCATAGTCCTCGATTAACGATCCCTTTTAGATATCAAAAGATTCTTTTAACAGCATGTAAGTGCTTTTCTGTAGGACGAGCCGGATACCGAGCACACATGCACACAGCATATACAAGGTCTGTGATTAATTTTTTTTTGAACTACACCTTTATATATATAATATATAATAAAATATATATAATAAGTATAATCTAAAAATAATCAATGAAACCGAGTAGTATAGAATATTCCCGGGTTGTTTATCCCCAACGAGGTTGTGCTTGAAAATCGGTACAGTCGAAAAATTAGGGTTTGAATGAGATTAATGATTTGGGAGTTTATAAAGCTAAATTAATCAATAATAAGCAAAAACGATTGAGAAAAACCAAGAATTATGAAATTAAACTAAAAAACGAGAGTAGGAATCCCGAACAAGGGGTCAAAAACCTAAAATCTTAAAAATTTACCCTACAAAGAGATTTTTACTTCTAATCTACTCTAGGTGACTAATAATGAAGAATGAAAAAGACTAGACCGAAAACGGAGTTAAAACGAGCTTTAAAATGAAAAAAACAAAAACGGGGGTAAATCCCGTTCTTTAAAAAGTACGATTTGCAAAAACGACCCTACGAACGATTTTCTATTTTTCCTAAGTGAAAACTGATAAAAGAAAATTTTCTAAAAAAGAAAAATATTTTTTTTGATTTTTATTTAATTTATAATGAATTAAAAACAGTTTAAATGAAAATAAATGTTTAAAAATAGTAAACTTAAATGGAAAAATCCCAAAAAATAGGGAAAATTAGCTAAAAGTGTGCTGGTCCTAGGAAAAATAAGAAAAAGCTGGCTGGCTTATTGAATAAGCCAGAATAAGCCCGAAATGGGCTGAAAGCTATATTAGACAAAGTGTGTATATTAATTAAATGGTGCAAAGGAGAACTGAAAAAGTCCCAAGGGCAAACGGTTAAGGTGTTGGTGTGTTGAACGGGGGGTGAGGGGTTCGAGTCCCACTCACACACTTTTTTATTTAGCTACAGTAACCCCCTTTTTTTTATAAACTAATTAAGCACATGACAATAAGCATTTTATGTAACTACAACTATTTTTAATTCTTAACAAATAAGCCAGAAATATGCTAAAAAGACAGACAGAGAGCTTAATATGACTAAAAGGCAAAAATGGCTTTTCTTAAACTAATAAGCTAAGGAGAGTGAAATAAGCTCAAAAATGACAAAGGACAGGTAAAAAGCATTTTAAGACAAAAATAAACAAGTTAAGATAACTAAATAAGCCAGAAATCATAAAATAAGCTAAAGAACTAAACTAAGCATACAAGGCAGCAAACTAAGGTCTTTTTGCTTAAAAATAAGCAAACTAAAAAGCAAACTAGGGCTTAAAAGTTATAGAATCTTAACATCTAACCTAGTGGGTATCTAAATAAGCTAAAAGGTCCTAAGGTCTTTAAGTTAAATCAAGCTAAAAAGGGGCTGCAAGTTAGTGGTCTAGCACCAGGGTAACTTAGCAAAAAAAAGAAGGCTTATATAACAGCTTAAAAATAAGCTGTCAAATAAGCTCAAAATCAAAAACCAATTAAAAACAGATCAATACCAGCTTGTAATAAGCTTATTTTCAAGAATTCTTAGGTTAACTTGTACATTTACCTGCTGATTTTTGGATTTAAAAAAAGTGGCTTTTTAAACTTAAGGAAAACTTGTAAAAAAAAATTTGACAGATTTTGGTTTAAAAGCAAGGAAACAAAAGACACTTTAGAGAAAACACTTTGATACTATGAATGACTCAAAAACAGGAGAAAGAAGCTGACTCTAAGCAGTTTAATCAAATGAGCTTATGAAAAAGGTTTTGACTAGAAAGAACACTAAGGCTGATAAAAGAAACTTGAAAACAAAAATTAAGTTAAAAATTTTTGAGAAACAGACTCACACAAGTATGAAAAAGCTAGCCAAAGTTGGCTATGTAACTCAACCCATTGCACACCCCATTTTGACCCGTTTTCATTACTATCCCAAACACCCCTTTAAGATTTTAAAACCAAGTTTTAAGCTGATTTTGAAGAAGTTGAGCACAAACTTTTAAAGACAGTCAACAATAAGCAACTATTTAACTAAAATAAGCAATAATGACAAACAAACAAGCACTCAAATAAGCTATAAGCTATAAGAAGATTTTAAGCTAAATTTAGGCAGTTTTAATAATAACTTTAACTAAGTAATAAACCAAGCAATAAGAAGCACATATAAGCATGAATAAACATAGATAAGCAATAAAAGCAAGGATAAGCTGAGAAATAAGCTATGCTACAGTAGCTTTAAGCAAAAATTTAAATGACATCTTGAATTTAGAACACATTATCTCAGAAAATTTATCATAGAGTTCAGTAGTAGTAAGAGCAAATCATAATTTCATCACATAGACTTTGTACAGAGGAGGGAGGATAGCACTTGCCGTGTCTCTTTTGATGAACAATGTGGGATCAACTGTTCCTTTGGAGAATTCTTGGGATAGCAGAAATGATGACAATAGATCATACCACGTGCGTGGAGCCTGTTTCAATCCATATATAGGTTTATTCAGTCTGTACACGTGATTTGGATTGTCTGGATCAACAAATCCGTTCGGGCATGATACGTAGACATTCACACAAATGCCATCATATAAGCCGTTTCGTTTTTACTCCATCTGGTAGCACGTATCATATTCATAATGTGCCAACAAACGCCAGAAATATCCCAACAGCCTCTAGTCTAGCCATTAGAGCAAAGGATTCTTCAAAATCAATTCCCTCTTTCTGACAGTATCCATGAGCTACCAATCTAGCGTTATTTTTCAAGATTCCTCCCAATTCATCCTATTGACTTATATATCCATTTTATGGTGTTAACCATCACTTTATCTGGAGGAGGAAACAAGTTCCCAGGACGTCAAGACGTTCGATTATTATTTAGATCATTATTGCATTGGTCTCCAATCAAAGCATGATTGAGTTAATGCATCTTTGTACGAATTTGGTTCAACTGAAGTTAGGAAGGCATCATAGTAGTAGAACAGGTCTTGTTCGTGTAGTTGGAGTCTTGTGGAAATGGGTCTAGAGAGTTTCACAATGCATTCTGTTAACGGGATGATCCATTTGTCCATTTCTGGGTGTTTGATATGGGAGCGTTGAGTGCACCAATTATAGGGAATACGTCCGATAAATGTGGTTTCTCTAAAACAGTTTCTGGAATTGGAATGCCAAAATAAGGATCGTTACTCATATGTGCAACCTCAAGGTCATGTGACTCTTCTTCAACACTTAGAGGGATTGCTTGGTATTGTGATTGTTGAGTGGTTTGAGAAGTACTTGGAGAATGTGCATCTTGGTCAACTGATGTTGAAGAAGGTGAACCGGTTGACTCAACAGAAACTGGAGCTTCTACTTCAGGAGGAGAGACAACACTATCTGGAGGAGAGTAGAACTTGTCAAACACTGGCTTGAAAACCCATTTTGATCCCTTTACTTTCCTCGATGGTGGTACAAACGGTGCTGGTGGAGTAGGGTTTGGAACGAGTCCTGAACTGGGTGTTGCAGGAGTCATTTCATGAAGCTCGGGTTCTAAATTGCTTTGTTTAGAAGCCATAACCACCAGCTCATCAAAATCGACATGGTTGGTTTCAATGATTTTGCTGGTACGTCGGTTGTAGATACGGTAAGCTTTCTTCTTGGGTGCATAACTAATGAAAATACCTATATTAGCTTTAGCTTGAAGTTTGCCCAAATTCTCACTATCATTGGTTGGATAGCAACGTTCACTAAAGACATGAAGGTAGGATAAATCGGGTTTTCTATCATGTAAGAGATCATAAGGAGTTTTTCCATGGCGGCAACATATAATAGATCGGTTTTGGATGTAACATACGGTAGCGACTGCCTTGGCCCATCGAAATAAAGGAGCTTTTGTGTAGATTAACATTGTTCGAGTGGCTTCAACAAGAGTACGATTTCGTCTTTCAACAACACCATTTTTTTGTGAAGTTTGCGCAACCGATGTTTCTTGAGAGATGCCAGCCTGTTCATAGTAGTCTCGCCGAGTTTGATTGACAAACTCAGTTCCATTATCTGTACGGATGTTCCTTACAGTTGCATTCAATCAGGAGCTTGTATCATTTTCAGAAACTTAATTTTAAAATCAGGAGCTTTATCCTTTGATGCTAGAAACTTCACCCATGTGAACCGAGAGTAATCGTCCATAATGACGAGGATGCAATTTTTCCCATTTACACTTGCAACACGCATAGGCCCGTAAAGATCCATGTGTAGAAGAAATAGTTTTTCTTGATTGGTGTCTTCAGATTTGGGTTTATGTGATTGTTTCTTGCTTTTTCCCATGGCACATGGAGAACACAAGTGGTCCTTTTTAGATTTAAGTCTGGGAAGACCACGTATGAGACCGTGTC
>BQNB010131763.1:0-18733 GCA_026074375.1 Tanacetum coccineum | reverse complement strand
GAAAGAGTGAGTGCAGTTTATAATGTGACACAATCATTCATGCATGAGAACCTTTATGACTGTTAGCACTTTTAGGATCGATCATCTTAGATAGACTAATAACGTATGAGACAAAGGCACCTATTGTAACAACTAAGTTGAATGTAGTTAACCTTGGTTTTGTCAAGCTGTTAATGTCTATTTTAAACTAAGAGACTTGTTTAATTTAACCTTAGTTGGAAAAAATCTGATCTTAAGTGTGTTATGTCACAAAATTGGTTATGCTTCTAATACATTAGCACTCACTTGGATCACACTATAAACTTATTGGTTTGACGCACATAAGTATGCACTAGATCTGGTTCCATTCATTTTACACTCGATCGGTCCATGATAATGTTTACTCGTTCGGTCCTCACTAGGATTCACTCGTTCGGTCCATTCAATGATTCACTCGTTCGGTCCTCACTAGGATTCACTCGTTCGGTCCATTCATTGACTCACTCGTTCGGTCCTCACTAGGATTCACTCGTTCGGTTCATTCAATGATTTACTCGTTCGATCCTCACTAGAATTCACTCGTTCGGTCCATTCAATGATGTACTCGTTCGGTCCTCACTAGAATTCACTCGTTCGGTCCTCACTAGAATTCACTCGTTCGGTCCATTCAATGATTTACTCGTTCGGTCCTTACTAGAATTCACTCGTTCGGTCCATTCAATGATTTACTCGTTCGGTCCTCACTAGAATTCACTCGTTCGGTCTATTCACTGGTTCACTCGTTCGGTCCTCACTAGGTATCACTCGTTCGGTTCACTCTACACTGACACTCGTTCGGTCCACACTTTATATCACTCGATCGGTTCATATTTCAAATCACTCGATCGGTCCATACGTTTTCATGCTCGTTCGATTCACATAACACTTATATTGAATGTTACAACAATCCCACACAAAACACATATAATTTATACATCATTTAGCATATTTCTATATTTTTGAGCACAAAACAGTCAAGAACATGTTCAAATCACAACGAATGATAAAACTTGATTAACCTATACATATATTACTCCTAACACTACAAAAGCCCTCAATCAATTTAAAGTTTTAACCACTTTTTGATTTTAGGAACCCTAATTTTTAGAATTAGGGCAACTGCGATCAATAGAGGTGAAAACGATCAATTCCTTTGGGATTCGAGTTGATTAGATGATGAAGATCAAGATTTAAATTTTACCTTAGAGATGAAACTGAGTGACTATGCTTGTTTGAAGTGATGCGATCGGGAGAGTGTGCGTGTGTGTGTGTAAGTGTGTTTGTGTGTGTGGGGAACAGTGAAACCAAACGGGGTGAGGGGTGGGATGTAAATTACCTATATTTCGAGTTTACCACATTTGGCCCTTCTTGTTTAGATGTCATATAAGTTTTGCATTTAAGTTTTATAAGGTGAAATAAAGTTAAACTATTAGCACTTTTGGTCCCTAAAGTTTTATACTTGCACACCTATAGACTTAAATTGGCAAACTACACCCTAAAGGCATAAACAAGTAGCACATAAGGCACACACAAGGTAAAACAAGTTAACTTTTGCACAAGAGATAGTACGTTATTGTTTAAAAATCTTTTCCCTTTAAAAGCTCATTTTATCAAGACGAAGAGATTTGACATTCTCTCCCCCTCAAACAATGACCCGTTTTCTATTTAAAGAGCTGTAGTCGTTGTTTGAGAAGTCAAATGTTACATGAAAAATATTTTCAGATGATGGAATGATTTTATTTTTGAAAGACAACAAACACCATGGTAAATAAGATTTCTCTTATTTATACACATAGATGCACTGAAGCGTACATTTATGGAAATATAGGAAGCACGGGTTGTGATGCAAAGTAATCACAAGCCTTTGCATGGTCATAAAGTAGACCATGCCCGAGAATAAATTCCCGTTGAGAGGTCAAGTTTTCTTTTTGAAATACTTGCCTTTGAGATGATGACCGGGTTGCTATCTGAAATAATAGCAAGCCATATGGCATGTTTTGAAAACATTTGAAACTTCTGCTCGAACTTCATTTACAGGCTTGTATCATTGTTGAATGACATTTCTAAGACCGTAAATGTTATCGATTTTCAGAAGACATGCCATTTGAAAACTGCTTTTTGTATTTTTCTCATTTTTTAATTTTGTATTTTTGTTTTTATAAAGGTTTTATAAAATGAAAATCTTTTTGGCTTTTCTGATTTTATATTTTTATCTTTTGTTTTTATAAAATTTATATAAAAAGAAAATATTTTTGGTTTTTCTGAGTTATATTATATACATATGATACAAAGGATATTCGAATAGGTACCACCACTATTCGTCAACGTCATCTGCCAACTTTTTCAGAGTCTCCGGCGTAAAACTTCGCATACCCAGCTTGTTGATTAGAAATTCAATTCTTTCTCGGCCAAGAGCTTTAGTGAAGATGTCCGCCAATTGATACTCCGTATTGACAAAGTAAAGTTCGATCACACCATTTTCAACATGCTCTTTGATGAAGTGAAATCTGATGTCTATATGCTTGGATCTGGAATGTTGAACGTTGTTGCAGCATAAGGCAATAGCGCTTTTGTTATCACAGTACATTGGAATTTTATTGAATCCAAAGCCATAGTCGGTAAGTTGTGATCTCATCCAAAGGACTTGAGCACAACAACCGGACAAAGCAATATATTCAGCTTCCGTACTGGATATCGCAGCGCTTTTCTGCCTTTTAGACGACCAGCTCACAAGTCTATCACCCAAAAGTTGTATACTACCAGATGTGCTACGGCGTGTATCTTGACAACCAGCATGATCCGCATCTGCAAATGCTGTTAGTGCAAAGGAAGAATCCTTCGGATACCAAAGCAAAAAGTCCCCGATGTATCGGTTCGTTGTAGATACCAAAAGTTTCCTTTGTACCGCATATTTTTAGTGCTTTTTGGGTAGGCCTCGAGCACTGGGATAACGGGCACAATGCATATAGCAAATTGTAGGTCTGGTCTACTGGCTGTAAGATAAAGGTAGAGGTGACAATCACACCATGATAGTGTGTTGGATCTTGCAACTTTCCTTTTTATCCTCATCCAGTTTGGATTTTCTCACAATAGGGTATCCACTAGGTCACAAGATTCAAAGCTATATTTCTTTAGTGATTCAAAAGCATATTTAGATTGGTTTATGAAGATGCATCTGGGCCTTTTGAGAAGTCATTGGATATCAAGAATGAAGACAACATATCATACACGCGCGAGGTGTTATTTTTTCAACCCATAAAGTGCTTTCTTGCGCTCTGACACAGTCTGTTAGGTTTGTCTGGATCCACAAAATCCGTCCGGTTGGCTAACATAAACCTCTTCCCGTAGATTACCATTTAAAAATTCAGTCTTCACATCCATTTGATAGATGACCATGTTTATATAAGCAGCAGACGCCAGAAAAATTCGTATAGCCTCTAATCTTACAACCAGAGCGAAGGACTCTTCAAAAATTTGATTCCTCGTTCTTGACGATAACACAATTGACCAACAGAGCCTTGTTTTTCAGGAATCCCTCCTAATCGCATCATGCTTAACCTTATAGATCCACTTAAGAGTGATGACAATTGCTATATCAGGAGGTAGGAAACAAGTTCACAAACATTAAGACGTTAAAATTATTAATAGTTCCGTTTGCTTAGTTCAATCCAACATGCTTGAGTTAATGCGTCTTGTGAGTTAATAGGTACGTCTGATGTGTGAATGGCATCATAAGTAGTTAGAATAAGGCTTGTTCATGGATTTGTAGTCATGTGGAAACTGGTCTGTCGAGATCACCGATTATATTCTCAAGTGGGTGATCCTTAGTCCATTTGCTATTGTGTGCAGAAACTTGGTGATCGGGAGGCACAATTTTATAAATAACATCCGATGATGAGGATTGATCAGAAGTAACTTCTGGAATTAGAATACCAAAGTACAGATCATTACCCATATGTGCAACTTCAATGTCATGATTATCTTCTTCAACATCATGAGAATTAATAGGAGTTTAAGTTTCTTGTGTTGTATGAGACGTTTCTTGGTGATGGTGCATCTTGGATTAACTTGTAGTTGAGGAGGAAGGGAAAGCCAGTTGAAGTTGATACAGCTTGTTTAGGTTGCAACTACTTTAGGAATAGGTGCAATGACTTATGGTGCTGTAAAATCAAATAGAGGTGGGGGATTAAGTGGACTCATCAAACATTGGTTGAAAACAACAACTCCCTATTCAGATCTGAATGGTGGTACAAATGGTGTTGAAGGTGGACGGGTTTAGGCATGGTCCCTGAATGATTGTTACAGAGTCAATATTATGATTGTGAGGGTCCTGAACTGATGTCCGTTTCAGGAAGCATCCCGGCGGTCAGCTCATCAAAGTCAACATGAATGGTTTCAATTATTCGTCTGGTACGTCTGTTGTAAATCCAGAATGCTTTCTTCGTGGGTGCATAGCCAATGAAAATACCAATGTCAGCCTTTGGTTGTAACTTGCCCAAATTCTCGCAATCATTCGTTAGGTAGCAGAGTGCACCAAACACATGAAGGTATGATAGATCGGGAGGTTTGTCATGTAAAAGCTCGTATGGTGTTTTACCATGACGCCAAGTTCGATATCATGGAAGCAATTCTTAGTTATTACAGGTTGTGGAAACCGCTTCGGCTCTTATGAAATAAAGGAGGCTTTTGCAAAATTTACTAGTGTGGGCTGTTTTTGCGTCAATTAGCGTACGGATTTCATCTTTCAACAACCGTTTTGCCTTGTGAGAGTGCGTTTGCAAATGATGTTTCTGAGTGATGCCAAACTTCTCATAATATTCACGCAATGTCCTGATTAACAAATACTGTCAGTTCCATTATCTAGTTCTGATGCGACGGTCGGTTTCTTTAGCGATCGTACTTGGGATCTTCTTCAAAAATAAATGGATGAATCAAAGCTGGGGGAGCCTTCATCTTTTTATCGCAAAACACATTTTACACATGTAAATCGAGAGTAGTCGTCGACAATATACGAGGAATGTACTTACTTTCCAGTTGGGACACTCGCGACACGCATTGGCCCACACAGATCATATGTAAAATGTAAAAGTTTTTCTTGATTGGTGTCCTCATGATTTGGATTTGTGGGGTTTCTTTGAACTTTTGCTGCTAATGCACTGATGCAGACTTAAGTGATCCTTTTCAAACTTGAGCTTTAAGAGTCTGGACAAGTCCATGTCTTGCAAGATGATTATTAGCACGCAAAGTTTCAAGTGAGATAGGCGACGAATGCGTAACCAAGACGCTTGTTTTAGACGCCTTAACAATAGAAAAATGGGATGGAGGACGCATCAATTCCCAAGTGAAAGTGTATAAAGGATTATCCCCTCGATGATCCCGCAATAATCAAACTCTTCTGGATTACGACAATGAAGTCTGTGGTGGTTGTTGACGAAAAGCCTTTCGAGATTGGAAATCACATTAATTGTTCCCACAGAAAATAGATTATGCTATCTCCTTAACGTAATAAACCCCTTGAAATAGTTAACATTCCCAATCTGTTAGTCTCAATACCTCATTTATCCTTTGCAACTAATGATCATTTCCGGAATTTGACTGTCCCAAGAATTTCTGATGAAATTGGTGAGCTGGGGAGCGCATTCTTCAGGTCATGTGCTGTCGAGCAGCCAGAGTCCATAATACAGAGGACGGATTTGGACACCTGCATCAATAAGAGATGTAGTATGGTAACATTGGTTTTTGTGGATCCCAGGATTTACTAGGCTCCTATTTTGTTTAGCAGATATTGGTTTATACCTTAGTTTTGCTAACGGGCTCTTGTATCTTATTCTTCCTAGGTTTTCCTTGAGTATTACCAATTAACCACTATGGTTTGGGTGATTCAGATTCTAGAACTATTGGTTTCCTAGAAGGGGGGGGGGGGGGGGGGTGGTCACTTCAATTAGTAGTGGTAATCCTAGGTTAAAGGGCACGGCATTTTCCTACAATAGTGAAGGGTCAACCGGTTAGGTCTCCAATGATATACTATCTGATATAAGTGTACACAAGTCATGTTGGTTTCCAAATCTCTTTCTTAGATTTTTCTCTTCTTAGGTTCTAGCGCAACATTTCACATCATTTCATAGAATTAGAAACACACAAATTATCAGAAGACATGCAATCATCATCGGTAGTATAGACATAATCAGAATTATCATGTTTCTTGGAATTCTGCACAGACACAGATCCATTAACTTTAACAGCACCATTCCTTTTATTCAAACTAGATTTAATGTTCCTAGGGTGAGCTTCTACTTTTTTTTGAGTTTACTTTTTGGATGTTTGCTGAATTTATCATTCCCTTGGTTTTGCCTGAGGCTGTGATCGCTAGCACTAGTAGAAAAGTCTTTCTCTGTAGATGCAACATACGTTGTTAGAAAACTATCTTTGAAGTCGATGTCTGTTTTTGTGTTTTCTCGTGGATGTGAGTGATTCGCACAAACCTTAAAATTTCTTTTCCTTTTTTCCTCGGTGTGACCGCAACTAATTGAGGATCAAAATTGTTGATGCTAGGGCAAGTCCTACTTATGTGTGAAATCAATTCTTGAATGACTTTAGTATACCTAAAGGCAGACTCTAAGAGTGAATCTTGAGGATAATTCTCTTTTACATGTTCGACTATATCCCTAAGGACGAAAGCTTCTTCCTGGTGTGCTTAATACTCGGTGGAGTGTGCAGTCCTTTTTATTCAACAATTTGGGCATGTGATTGGTTTCCACGTTATCCTTTAGACACTTTTGGCATCAACGAGTGCGGTCTCATTAGCCTCCTTATCTTAAAGCTTTTCCTTTTAAGTTTCCTTAAACTATTTTTTCAGGCGCTGTAGGACCAAACCTTGTTCCTGAAGTTTTGCATTTTAAATCAGAAATTTTCCCAGGTCTTTATATTGACCTTTGTTTTTTTTTGATTTACGCATCACATTGTTACTTTGATTGAAAACGGGTTTGGTGTTATTCGAGTCATAAAGTTGCTTATAGTCTGTTTAAAATGCTCATTCTCAGCAACAATGTTTTGTCACTCTATGTTCCCCAAAATTCAATGTTAAGACGTCTTTAATTTCTTCATCCTTGTCCATTTTGACTTTACTATCATCTACATTTCCTTTTAAAGGACTTAATTTGACTCTTTCTCTTTGACAATGACTGTTGTATTTCTCTTGAGACTGAGCTCTCAATTCACTTTAATTCAAAACAACCTGAGTATAACTTGGAGCATTTGATCTAAATCACTGTTTGGTGTTGAAAAATTTATTGATCTAAGTTGAATCGGCTTCCAAAGTGATGAATGTTTTTCAAGAGTGTACATACCTCTTACCAAAGTTTAGCGTAAAGTTTCTTTAATCAACAACATCCTTTTTGTGAGAAGCTCAGTCTTGCGTTCGAGGACACTTTTGACATTCATTCACAGTTTTACAACCATCATTCACAGACAAATTCACAACAGTTTTTACAATATCTATGATCATGGCTTGTGCCAAGTGTCGTTCATTTTCATCATAACTTGATTCTTTTTAACTTCGAAAGTTTGGAATCCAAGCGATTGTTGTTCGACAGCCTGTTCCATTTGATAAAAAGACATTTTGGACCATCGGCATAGTTCATCAACCAAGTATGATTGAAGGTATGAGGACTATCTTTTTAATTCTTTTAATAATGGGAATTAATTTCATCTCGAAAAAAAGCTTTGTATGTTCAAAAACCCCACGTGCCTCAGTGATAGGCTGTGGCAGTGGTTTCTTTCTTTGATACCTGATCAGAGCCAGCAATGATGGCGTTTAAGCTCTTTAAGCTAGTATTACCATTAATCACATTAGGAAATTCTTTTGGAACCTTCACACTTTGTTGGTTGTGGAAGAGGAGGATGGTTAATGATGGGACCGAATGTTTCAGTGCTTTCCTATGGCATGTCCACTCTATAATACATATTGTCCGTACAAATCGTTTGTTGTAATCGTTATTAAGAATAGCATAATTAATGGGTTTAGTGTTCACTTTATTTTTTACAGCCATTGGATCTTGTTCTTTCAAAAGCATTTTTGAACGACTCTCTTCATAAAGCATTAATATCTGATCAGAATTAGGAATCCAATAGGCATCCATTTAATGAACTGTCATTCTCGTCATTTACTGTTTTGGCTTTGACTCCCGACTTTCTTCAGATAAAACGGTTTTTCAAAACGATGCTTGTTTCGTGGATATGATATAACAAATTTTGGATTTTAGTCATCATTTTTGAACGGTTTACGAGATTGACCCTTTTTTGAATTATTGATATTATCACAGTTGCTTAATTTCTTTTCTAAAGCAATTTCTCTATTAATATTTCTGTTTTCTTCCTTTTTTTAAATCATTTTTGAGATTCAGAAAACTGTTTTTCATTAAAGAATCGTCTTGCACTTGTTCAGAAAGAGTTTGCTTAAGACGTTACAATCTCGGCATGTTGTCATTTGGATCCTGAAAAATTGTTCTTAAACATTTTGCATTTCTTTTTAAATTTTAACCTCCTTCTATTATATATGTTTAAGCTGGTAGTTCAATGCTTTATTGCGCACTTTTATATTCAAGATTAACATTGGTGCAGTTCATCACTTGGGTATTTAATTGTTCAAACATAGATAATATCAGGACATCTTTGTTGAGTGAAGAGTTAGAATTCTGGACTGTTCATGTTGTGTTTCACTCAGATTATGAGATAAGGAAGGATTTTGCTATCATCTTGGTTATTTCAGTTTCGGTATGATTCACATCATTAGACTGTTTTAGAAGACGTATCATTAATCTGCTCACTTGGATTGATTAAATCACTAGGTCAGATTTTTGGATTGTGTACTCAATGAGGCATATGAGCTTTCTTGAATAGATTCGCACGAGTGCAATCTTGCTGAGTTAAGGCTCATCACAATCAGAGAGTCTCAGGCATCAGCTCTTCGGCTTGATAAGCAGGCATTGTGGGTATTGACAGTTTGGATGAGGTTTGAGTGTCAGGAAGTCTTGATCTTCCAAAAATGCATTTCTTCCTCTATTAAAACTTGACCCACTTGGCTTGAGCTTGAAACCAGCAACACTTTATCATTGAAACAACTGTTTCATACTTTTTTTCTTGGGGTTAGTAATGTCTTGGCAATATGACCCTCCCCGTTCGCAATTGTAACTGATGACAGTCCGTTGTTTCCTTGGTGTTGCGTCCAATTGCTCCTGGTGTGTATTTTCTTGTTGTTCCAGCGGCACATAAGTAGTTTGTCTCCATTGATACAGTTGCACAGTTACTTTTCCATCATAGATGGTGCTTGTTGAGAGGGTTTGACGAATTCCTTAGCTGATTAGTGGTAGAGTAGGATACCGGGAGTGTGACAACAAACAGTTTAGGATGTCTAATGTGATTGATCGCATATTAATTGATATCCCCTTTTGAATACTGGGAAAAAATTTGACTTAGAGTTCTGGTTGGAATATTCAGATTGGTGTAGTTGGTTTTATATGATATTATAAGGTTGTTTTTGGGCAGCATATTCATTGTGGGGAGGATGGTTGTGGAGAATAAACGTTGTGGTGAATGGAGGATTGGTACTCATTTGATGGATAAGTGATTGAAAGAGGTGTTGATTGGACTGGTTGTGAATTGTTGAGTTGATAATGTGTTCAGACTGTGAAGAAGGATATGGTGACATGATGTTCAATTTGACGAGTTCAGGAGATTGTGTAGGATGAGATTGATAAGTTGACGGGAGAATATTGGTGAGATGCAACTAAAGCAAGAGGATCGGGAGTTGCGTTCTATGCATCAAACGATAACTTCACTTTGCATGTCTTATGTTATTGAGAGTATGCATGATGCTGATCAACATTGGTAGTATGCAAGTCTTTTGACCAATTTTACTTCTGTATCATATTTGCTCCATTCATCAGGAAGAGTGTTTTAAAATTGTGTTAACTTGAAATTGATCCGGATGGCATCTTGTAGTTGTTCATAGCATGTGTAATAGATTGAATCAGTAGCCTTTAATCAATAGTTCTCATGTATCGACTCTCCTTTCTTGTAAATGAACTTATTGAATTCATCATACAGCTTGCACTCTCTTTTCTTGTTTCGGTTCTTGTCGTGCCTTGCATAGCAGTTTAATCTTCTCCCAAAGATCCTTTGCTACACGGTGTTGACTCACAAGAGCATAGATTTTAGTTGAAAGACCTTGGAGTATGATGTTAATCGTTTTGATGTCACAGTCAGCTTGAATGGCTTCAGTGGGAGTGAGTTCAGTATATTCCTTAAGTCTTGTTACCCCTTCCACAGTGATTTATGGCCAAACGAATGGACCTTTTTCAATAGAGGCAAGAATCATTCTTCCATGAGGTCTATTCATCATATAAAGTTCCATTCTGCTTTTCCATGAATCATACAAGTGTTTTTCAAGCATCAGTGGTTTATTATCACCACCCGAGAGAAGAGATTTATCCAAAAGAGGTCATCTATTGATAACGTTGGTATCTGAAAAGATTACAAATTGATCGATCGGTGGTGGAAAGAAATTGTGTTTGGTTATGTGTTTGTTGAGTCTTGAATAAATTCTTGAAACTACAAGGGATTTTACAATTCTCAACAAAACCGGGAAATACAAATTAATGTTTCACGGGATTTTACAAGTCACAGAAAGAACCGTATAATTTTAGAAATTTGAAATTTTGGTTTTTTTTTTTGAAAGTGACTAGTTCGGTCCTTCTAGTTCGGTTATCAAAGAAAACCTCGTTCGATCCTTTTTGTTCGGTTGTCAAAGAAGACCTAGTTCGGTCCTTCTTGTTCGGTTATCAAAGAAAAATACTAGTTCGGTTGATCTTGTTCTGGTTCACCAATCTTGATCGGTTTACTTTAGCGTTAGGGTTGATCTGTGTTTGCGGAGTGTGTGACTCCAATCATAGAAGTATGTACTAGTTCGAGGTTAATCTATTTGAGTTTGGCGTTGATACTCGTTCGGTTATACTAGTGTGTGGGCTGTACGCGTACGGGGCTTACAAGCGCTCGTTACAGTTCCAACTTACAAACACACTAAGTTGAGCTTCGGTCTTGTGTTCTGTGATTAAGCTACTATGAAACCCAAATGTGTTGTTAAAGTAGTCTGTCAAAGAGAAACATTTTTGATGATGGTTGTAGTTTTTTTGTAGCGGCGCAAAAAATGTATATTTTGTTACAATTAGTGGGGCGTTGACTTACGCTTCTATCAGTGAACGCGCGAGGGTGAATAATTATGAAGAATACTTTGAAGGTTTTTGTAGTCGCCAAGTGAGAGAATAATGTGTGTGGGGGAGAGTCAGTAAAAAAGTGTTGTTTCTTTTGATTGTAGTAGGTGAGCGTGGTGTTATGGATAGGGTATTGCTCGGACGAAAATCGTAATGAGTCGGGTAGTGGTGTCGCTTGGGAGGTTGCGCATGAGAGTGACGCTCACGCTGTTATGTTTAGACGCAATTTTTGTGTGTGAGAAGAATGGTGTAGTGAGAGTAGATAGATGATGGATAGTTAGTTAGATGGATTTTGATGAGATTCTATTGGGGTTTACTTAATGGAAGGACTACTCGCACACTTAAGATGAAACTCAAAACACAAAAGATGTTGATGACTCAACCCCTCTTATGGAAGCCATTAGAGCAGGGGGTTGAGAATATTATAGAGGCTCATACGCCTCTCTAAAACTATACATATGTTGCCTATTCGAGTCCTCGGTTATGTGACTATGTTAAACTATGGTAATCTCTTAATGTCGTCACGTAAAAGTGATTTACCCAACAATCTTCCCCCACGGGTACGAGATACAAAAATTACATACAAATAATTTCCTAACAAGTACATAATGATAAGAACAAGAACTTCCATGAGACTTCATATGTGATGAGTCTTATGTGGTGTTTGACTTCAGTATGCACTCCACATGAATCATCTTTGTTGTACTTTGTAGGAGAAATACTGTAATAGGCACGAACTAAGTAACTCATACACTTCCGGTTAAGAAGAAGCTTTTGAATTAGCTTCCCCCTAATTCGTGCCTCATATACATGATTTAGAAGCTTTCAAAGCTCCCCCCCAAACTAGCAATGAATCAGCTTCCCCCTAATTCATGCCACATATTCTTTATTTAGAAGCCTTCAAAGCTTTTCCTCCAAAATATAGCTATGTATTAGCTTTCCCCGAATTCATGCCACATATTTCTTTATTTAGATGCTTTCAAAGCTTCCCCCCAAACTAGCAATCCTCTCTTGAGCAGTTTCAAAGCTTTCTTACAAGCTTAGAATAATTAAGTGCACAGCGGAATTGGTAAAATACCACATCAATTTTTATGTATTCCTTTAGGAATAAGATTAGTGATTGATTGTTTTGGGGTGGTAAGCATAACTAGATCAGCAACTATTTTCTCTCGCTTGTATAATCTTCTCACAACACTTCCCCCATAGAAATTCAATAATACTAATTAAAGGTCTCAAGATATCACTTCCCCCATGTGTCTGAAGAAATGCACCCAAAAGCCATAAGTTAAAGCGCTGATATTCTCTGCGGTTATGACATTTGTCTTCCCGGCATGGCCTAACTTATAAAAATTCAAGAAAGATGCCCTATGTCAAGCTTTCAAGAAAAAGAAAGGCAAAGGCTCAAGGGTGAATCTTCTCCTTCCCCCTTGCTGGTTTCGACATGTCGGAATCAGCAACACCTTGGACGCGCACTTACTTGAGTACTTGTGTGAGGAATAAATTAGCTCAGATCTTACCCGTGAGAATCAATTGCTGATCAAATCTCTACTCATAACCTCTCTCTGGCTATCATTTTACCAACCGTTTTGTAGGCTATTTGAAGTAACTACTGATGAAGTAAACCCGATATACCAAACTTGAAATTGAAGTAGAATTTCCGTTCTTGTGACTTAAGCTTGCGCTAATGTTGGAGAAGGTGTTAGAGAATTTGTGCTCCAACAAATCTTAAGTACTCAATACCCCTACCAAGTATGAGGGGGGGGGGGGGGGGGGATTCATCACCTCTTGCGATTATCCACATCGTCTTAGCGTGTGACACTGAGTACTACAACGTAACTCCTTTAAGTGATAGTTAACCAGGTCATCAACCATCCACCCCTTGACTGCTGGAATCTAGATAAACCAAGTCTTCAACTTAAATTAAGCTCGAGGCAAGTTAATCATTGAAAGTCATGCATCCAGCAACCCCCGAACTTCAAGATAAAATAAGAAACAGCCTTTCGAAAATTGCCACTTCAATCTCAAAATAAGTGAGATCCTAATAACTCCGTAGTCAACTTAATTAATTCCAATCTAGCCCTTTAAGTTTTAATGATTCTTTATCCCAATTGATCTTGGTCTCTCACATTGTCACAACTGGTCATCATGGAAGCAACAACCGTAATCCATTAACAATATATATAGCAAATATTCATCCCAAGTGAGTTTCAATTTAGCTAAAATTTAGTGTTAATATGAAATCATCTATTACTCATACTTTATTTCCCAACGTCCATCACAAACACAGCCCACTAGATAAACTTGCAGCCCAATTTACGTTAAGCCCAGTATACTTAAACACAAATTCGGATACCACAAAATGTTGTTTTGGCTTGGTCCACATACGTCATTCTAACAAACCCATCATAGTTAATAAACCCGATTTGCTCCATCAAACGTATAGTGGCGCTATTTCACGCATCCATATAATCAAAATTAATAAGCATTCCAGGCCCGGCTTGGCATCCAGCCCAACACCTAACATATAAATCATTTGGCCTAGTAAGGTTATAATCAAATTAGTCCCAAAGACAACCCAAGACCAATACCACACTAAAAATCTCGGCCCACATGTTTTATCAATACTCGGATCCACAATACACCACATTTAGGGATATATAACACACTATACCCTAATTATTAGTAACCCTAACCCACACTTATCGAATTCATCCACCCCCATACCATCTTTTTCTCTAAATTCAGTTACCACTCACCCAACATCTCACAGGTTTCTTCTAATGACAATTGTAGCTACAAAACAAACATATCTATCATCCTTTTCATCCTTCTGTTGTTCTATTTTCGTTGAGCCAAGCATAAGCAACAACCCTTTAAAACGTATATCCAGGAAGAAAGCAACAAGGAAGGCTTCAAGATCCCATTGAAGGTCTCGGGTAGGTGTATTGATATTGTTTTGAGACTCCGAGTCTTACAAATCGAATTAAACCAAAACAAAGGAATGAACTATAACCCAATTGTTATAAGTTTATTTCTTTAATTTCGAATATTAAGAATGGATCAGTGATGAAATCGTGTTAAATCTTTTATAAGATTTTGGTTTATTAAGCCTAAACATGAATCTGAGATCATTGTTTGATTTAATTTTGTGTCTTGTTGAGAAATTAGAAGTGATGGAGTTGTTGGATCTATTATGACGAAGGGTTTTTAGGTGTAGTTATTGGATTTGATTGAGGCTGTTTAGATTTGTGGTAGTTGTTGGCTGGTGTTTGTTGATATTGTATTTGGTTTAAGAGTCGAGTATGTCTTCAATCTTCTACCTTTCTGTTAATTTTAGACTCGGTATTGACTGACTCTTGTGACTTAGTGAGTGACCCGGGTCAACTCGGTAAATACCGAGTTGACACGGTTTAGAGTGGTTCGGTTCTCAAAGAACATGAGTTGTTAGGCTCCACTTGTTAAACACTCACTCGTTCCGTTCTCACAGTTTAAAACTCGTTCGGTCCACAAAGGGTGTACACTTGTTCGGTTCACATAGATAAAACTCGTTCGGTCCACAAGGTTGTATACTCGATCGGTTGTCAAAGAAGGATCTCGTTCGGGTCTTCAAGGAAATGACTAGATCGGTTCTTCAAAGATTTGATTCATTAGTTCGGGTGTCTGCATGTTTTGACTAGATCGGTTCTTTAAAGTCTTTTTAGTTCCGTTCACACCATGATTTTATGCTAGATCGGTTGCACACAAAAACAACAAAAACGTACTAACTTGCTTGTATTCTTCTTAATGCAGAAGCCAACAAAACACCCGTCCTAAACATATGGATCTTGTTCCCATGTATTCTTTGAAACCGTTTGGACCACAAGAGAAATAAGCCAAAAGTTGAATAAGCAAAGACCTCAAAAGAAGCTCGAAAATAAGCTTAAAAAATAAGATACGAAATAAGCTCAAAATAAGCTTAAAATCACAAAACCCAACAAACACAAATAAGTGACAGATTTGAGACAAATTCAATACCATTCGGACACAAATAAAACCAACCCAAGAGTATGTAGCCATGGCTCTTGATACCAATTGAAGAAACATGTAATCTTATGATCTAAACCAAGAACAAGAGAGAGATGTGGGTTGTGATGTTTAGATAGAGATGGAATGGATGATGTTATTACTATGTGGAAAATGGAAAAATGAAACAACCAACCCCTCTCTAAGGCTAGGAGAGGGATTATATAGTTACATGATGGCCGGCTCATGGGGTATGATTGGATTCCATGGGCTTGTGGCCGGATTGCTTATATACTTTTACATTACACAATCTACGAGCTAAGACCTATTACAACTTGGAAGTGACCGACACTTTTTGTGTTTCCAACATATACCAAGCGTAAAATCCATGGGTGAATGATAAATACAACCTCATTAACCAAGTTTAGACTCTACGAAAACAAATAAACGATAGGATGAATGTGTTAATTTAATCATGGCTTCCTGCAGGTTTTTAGGAAAAACACAAATTCTGGAAATTATACAAGATTAATTTCTCAAAAATTAAATAAAATTGAATTTTCCTGTAGCAGGCCTGGCGACGTCGTCAGGATTAATCCTGATGCCGTCTCCAGTGTCTGTATAGAAATTTTGTTTTTCTTTTCTTCAAAAATCCCTCCTATTAGTTATTTCCTGCATATTTTACTGCAAAAACCACAAAATTGGTTAACACAATCATATGACTCAAAACAAATACATGACACAAGACACACGACGCGAATGAAACAAAATATTTATTTTATTTGTTTGAAATGGTTCTTATAAACCGGATATTTTCCCCTACACTTATTTGATGCAAAATACCTTTAATTGTAATTAAGACAAGGTTAAAGACAAAACAACGCATAATTACATATTATTCAAACATATGTGGGATCAACAAGTGGTATCAGAGCTTGTTGCTTTGAGAAACTTTGCTAGAAGATATGGATCAAGATTCTGCACACATGGTGGCTGCATCTAAAGTTCCTATGCTCAAACCAGATGAGTTTGAGTTATGGAGGATGAGGATTGAACAATACATCCAGATGATAGACTATGCATTGTGGGAAGTCATAGAAAATGGTGCAACCTTGCCAAAAACATAAATGGTAGAAGGTGTTATGACAGTGATGCCTATTACATTTGCTAAAGATAAGGCTTAGAGAAGATTAGAAGTGAAGGCTAGAAGTACTTTAATGATGGGCATTCCCAATAAACATCAGTTAAGTTTAACTCTATTATGGATGCTAAGCAGTTGCTGGAAGCTGTAGAAAAGAGATTTGGCGGGAATGCAGCTACTAAGAAGACTAAAATAAATCTCTTAAAACAGCAATATGAAAACTTCACTGCTCCAAGCTCAGAGATGCTTGATTAAACCTTTAATAGGCTTTAAAAGCTTGTGAGTCAGTTGGAGCTTTTGGATGAAAAGATTTCACAAGAAGATGTTAATCAAAAGTTATTAAGAAGCTTGTCACCTGAGTGGAACACACATGCTGTTGTGTGGAGGAATAAAGCTGATTTGGATACAATGAGCATGGATGATCTCTACAACAACCTCAAGGTGTATGAACAATAATTCAAAGGAATGTCTAGTTCAAGTTTAAGCACACAAAACATGGCTTTTGTGTCCTCTTCAAATAACAACACTAGCAGCTCTAATGAAGCAGTTAATGCTGCTCATGGAGTTTCTACTGCTGTCACACCCCGATAATGGAGGAAACTTGGGAATGCAACATAATGATCAATCATAACATAAGATACAAAATAAAAAAAACTACATTGCATAAACTCCAAGTGCTATGAAGACCATCAACCTTGAACAAACTCAAGTGATGTCCCAAATCGCAACTAAAATCCACAATCTCTTACAATTATTCCAATGCACACACAGGGGTCCAAAATCCAAACTTAAGCCAAAGTTCCAAATACTAGAATCAAACAACAAACAAGCAAGACTTCACATGAAAGTCCACTCGGGATACTTCTAAGTCTGCTATCACAATCACAAACTATTCTTCTTTCACTTCACCTAAAAATGATACTTAAAAACGTCAACAATAATGTTGGCGAGCTCGTAAGTTTGACCTTATACCCCAAAGCTATGCCAATATTTCAACAGTGGACAATAGTGTTATATGACATTGAATATATGCAAACAACCTTAGCATCACCGCTAATCAATAACCATATGTCACTTATGCACCTAAAGGGCCTACCAGCCAGAGCACTAAAATTAGGGCAGGACCATACACAACCTGGGTAGGCGTACCCATCCACTTCAATAATCACACAAATACTGGGTAGGCATACCCATCAGATCCAATAACCTCACAAACACTGGGTAGGCGTACCCATCCGATCCAAACAAACATGCATCACATAATATTCACATAGCAGTCATAAGCACATATCTCAGAGAAGATTAGAAGTGAAGGCTAGAAGTACTTTAATGATGGGCATTCCCAATGAACATCAGTTAAAGTTTAAGTCTATAAAGGATGCTAAGGTGTTGCTGGAAGCTGTAGAAAAGAGATTTGGTGGGAATGCAGCTACTAAGAAGACTCAAAGAAATCTCTTAAAGCAGCAATATGAAAACTTTACTGCTCCAAGCTCACAGATGATTGATCAAACATTTGATAGGCTTCAAAATCTTGTGAGTCAGTTGGAGCTTTTAGATGAAAAGCTTTCACAAGAAGATGTTAATCAATAGTTATTAAGAAGCTTGTCACCTGAGTGGAATACACGTGTTGTTGTGTGGAGGAATAAAGCTGAGTTAGAAATAATAAGCATGGATGATCTTTATAACAACCTCAAGGTGTATGAACCAGAAGTCAAAGGGATGTCTAGCTCAAGTTTAAGCACACAAAACATGGCTTTTGTGTCCTCTTCAAATAACAACACTAGCAGCTCTAATAAAGCAGTTAATGCTGCTCATACAGTTACTACTGCTAACACTCAAGTTAATATTGATAACTTGAGTGATGTTGTTATTTTTTCATTCTTTGCTAGTCAAAAAAATAGTCCTCAACTTGCACATGAGGACTTGAAACAAATCCATCCTGATAACATAGAAGAGATAGATTTGAGATGGCAAATAGCCATGTTGACTATGAGGGCTAGAAGGTTTTTGAAGAATACAGGAAGGAAGCTTACTGTTAATGGCAATGAGACTATTAGTTTTGATAAGTTCAAAGTGGAGTGCTACAACTGCCACAAGAGGGGACATTTTGCTAGGGAGTACATAGCTCTAAAAAATCAAGACAACAAGAACAAGGAAAGCTCTAGAAGGAGTGTGCATGTGTAAACATCTTCTTCTACAGCTTTGGTGTCATGTGATGGCCTTGGTGGATATGACTGGAGTGATCAGGTAGAGGAAGGGCCTAATTATGCACTCATGTCTTACTCATCTTCAAGTTCTGACTCAG
>BQNB010131762.1:4417-18734 GCA_026074375.1 Tanacetum coccineum | reverse complement strand
AATCTAATGTATCAGTTTTAAACGACTTTTTGGTCGTTCTTATATTATCTTGTGTTATTGATCTGAGAAGTAACACGCCACGGACCCTTATTCCGCTGCGACCCTATTTGGGGATGTTACACAATTCCAGGTCATGGGTGGTATAATTTTTCTCATGCTTCTTCAACTGTCTTGATGCATATGCTATCACTTTGCCCTGCTGCATCAGCACGCTCCCAAAACCTTGTTTTGATGCATCACAATAGACCACAAAGTCGTTGGGTCCATCGGGGAGTGCTAACACTGGAGCATTGCATAGCTTCTCCTTCAGAATGCGAAAAGCTTCATCTTGTTCATTGCCCCACACATATGTCTCAATAAATCTCCGGTAGTAACCCGCCAATCCTAAAAATGAACGGATTTCAGTTGACGATTCAGGGGTCTTCCAATTCTTGACTGACTCAACCTTGCTAGGATCCACGTGGATACCGTCATGGTTGACCACATGTCCTAGGAACTGTACTTCTTGTAACCAAAATTCATACTTTGAAAATTTGGCATACAACTTCTCCTTCTTGAGTAAGTCTAAAATTGTTTTCAGGTAGACTTCATGCTCTTCTTCTGACTTTGAGTAAATTAAGATGTCATCAATGAACACAATTCCGAATTTGTCCAAATACGGCTTGTAGACGTGGTTCATTAAGTCCATAAATATTGCTGGCGCGTTTGTCAGCCCAAACGGCATGACTGTGAACTCAAAGTGCCCGTATCGAGTTCTAAACGCGGTCTTCGGTATATCTTCCTATCGGACTCTCAACTGATGATATCCCTAGCTAAGATCTATCTTCGAGAAACAACACACAGCTTGTAATTGGTCAAACAAGTCATCAATTCTAGGGAGAGGGTAATGGTTCTTTATAGTCAACTTGTTTAGTTCCCTGTAGTCAATACACATTCTCATCGAACTGTCTTTCTTCTTGACAAAGAGCACGGGTGATCCCCATGGTGAGTGACTTGGTCGAATAAAACCATTCTCTTGAAGTTCTTTAAGCTAGTTTGATAAATCTAACATTTCTGAAGGGGCTAACCGGTATGGAGATCTAACAACTAGCGATGCGTCTAGAATTAGATCGATGCTAAATTCTACATCTTGCACATGAGGTAAACCTAATAGATCATCAGGAAATACCTCAGGGAAATCTCGGACAACACGTATGTCATCAAGCTTTTTCTCATCAGCCTTGATACATGCAAGTGAATGAAGATCCTTTTTCGGCCTCTCTCCTTGAAATTCAAGAATCTTGCCATTCGGAAGAGGAATACGGACAATCTATTCATAACAATCTATGTCAGCTCGGTGGTATGCCAACCTATCCATTCCAATGATAACATCAAAACTTCCTAGCCGAGTTGGCAACAAGTCTATTTTGAACACGTGATTTAACAAGACTAAGGTGTAACTACGTAAAATGGTATTGGTGCTAACAACTTTTCCGTCTGCTAATTCAATTTCATAACTAGTATTTAAAGTGGCTAGGGAAATATCAATAAAATGTGTAAACGCAGAAGATACAAAACTCTTCTCAGCACCCGAATCAAAGAGAATACAAGCGTAGTGATCATTAAGAAGAAACGTACCCGTGACCACATTCGGATTCTGCTATGGATTTTCAATCACCACAAAAGCTCTCCCACGAGCTCCATCATTCTACTGGTTCCCTGCTTTCGGACACTTATCCTTGAAATGTCCTTTCTCACCACACCCGAAACATGTCACATTCTGCAGGAAGTCATTACCTGCACCCTAAAGCCTAACTCTACAATCCTTCTCCATGTGACCTATTCTTTGACATCTCTGGCACTTTTGAGGACACGGTCCATGATGATGTAAGTTGCACCAGTTGTATTTTGGTAAATTTCCAGCATATTGGTATAAATCTTTGCTAATTTCTCCGTCTTGTAGTCTTCACGAATAGGTAAGAAGTGAGCCGACTTGGTCAATCTATCCATAATGACCCAAATCGTATCATGCCCACTGCTACTTTTAGGCAACTTTGTGACAAAGTCCGTTGTTATCTTTTCCCATTTCCACTCAGGAATTTCTGGTTGCTGAAGAAATCCTAAGGGTTTCTGATGTTCGGCTTTAATCATAGAACACGTAAGACATCTGCTAACATACTCAGTAATGTCTCTCTTCATACCATGCCACCAATACAAGTCTCTCATATCATAGTACATCTTATCTGCACTCGGATGTACTGAATATCTAGATGTATGAGCTTCATCCATGATCAATTTCCTTACATCACCAACCGATGGAATCCAAATACGATCAAAGAAGTAAATTTCACCATCATCTCAATGTTCAAAGTGTCTTTCTAATCCTCTTAGCCATTCAGTTGGAGCTTTGAGATCCTTAAAAGCTTCGCCCTGTGCTTCCAAAATCTTAGTCTTAAGTCCCGAATGGATAGTAATACTCATAGCACGTACTCGCCTTGGCTTAAGCCTTTCTTTTCTACTCAAGGCATCTGCCACCACATTTGCCTTGCCCGGGTTGTATTTGATCTCACACTCGTAATCATTGAGTAGCTCGATCCACCGCCTTTGGCGCATATTTAAATCTTTCTGGTCAAATATGTACTAGAGACTCTTGTGGTTAGTGTAGATAACACTTTTCGTCCCATAAAGATAATGTCTCCAAATTTTAACCACTGCACCCAATTCCAGGTCATGGGTGGTATAATTTTTCTCATGCTTCTTCAACTGTCTTGACGCATATGCTATCACTTTGCCCCGTTGCATCAGCACGCACCCAAAACCTTGTTTTGATGCATCACAATAGACCACAAAGTCATCGGGTCCATCGGGGAGTGCTAATACAGGAGCATTGCATAGTTTCTCCTTCAAAATTTGGAAAGCTTCATCTCGCTTATCGCCCCACACATAAGCCTTATTCTTTTAAGTCAACAGGGTGAGGGGCTTTGTGATCTTGGAGAAATTCTCGACAAACCTTTGGTAGTATCCTGCCAATCCTAGAAATGAACGGATTTCTGTTGGTGACTCAGGGGTCATCCAGTTCTTGACCGACTCAACCTTGCTAGGATCCACATGGATACCATCATGGTTCACCACATGTCCTAGGAACTGTACTTCTTGTAACCAAAATTCGCACTTTGAAAATTTGGCATACAACTTCTCCTTCTTGAGTAAGTCTAAAATTGGTTTTAGGTGGACTTCATGCTCTTCTTCTGACTTTAAGTAAATTAAGATGTCATCAATGAACACAATTATGAATTTGTACAAATACAGCTTGCAGACGCAGTTCATTAAGTCCATAAATATTGCTGACGCGTTTGTCAGCCCAAATGGCATGACTGTGAACTTAAAGTGCCCGTATCGAGTTCTAAACGCGGTCTTCGGTATATCTTCCTCTCAGACTCTCAACTGATGATATCTCGAGTGAATGTCTATCTTTGACAAACAACACACACCTTGTAATTAGTCAAACAAGTCATCAATTCTGGGGAGAGGGTAACGGTTCTTTATAGTCAACTTGTTTAGTTCCCTGTAGTCAATACACATTCTCATCGAACTGTCTTTCTTCTTGACAAAGAGCACGGGTGCTCCCCATGGTGAGTGACTTGGTCGAATAAAACCCTTCTCTTAAAGTTCTTTAAGCTGGTTTAATAAATCTAACATTTCTGAAGGGGCTAGCCGGTATGGAGATCTAACAACTAGCGATGCGCATGGAATCAGATCGATGCAAAATTCTACCTCTCGCACATGAGGTAAACCTAACAGATCATCAGGAAATACCTCAGGGAAATCTCGGATAACACGTATGTCATCAAGCTTTTTCTCATTAGCCTTGATACATGCAAGTGAACGAAGATCCTTTTTCGGCCTCTCACCTTGAACTTCAAGAATCTTGCCATTAGGAGATTTTCCCCTCCTCACTCCCACCATAAATGGGATGAGATGTTAGTACTTATGGATAGCGCTATTAGGAGATTTTCCCCTCCTCACTCCCACCATAAATGGGGTACATAGTACTAGGACATTTGGTATCGTGATTTGGATCGAGGGTAACGCTACCCATATTATGTTGTGAATTGGAATTGGAAGGCTGAATGCGTTTAAGTAGTGCCTCGCATAAACACTATAGCATACATACATACTTATACTTGATGAATTGATTGTGTCACGTTACTTTAGGTAACGAGGACTGTATTTGAAAACTAGAATCTTTTTTTGGATTCTTGACTTGTTTTGGTAACTCGCTCATGAATTGAAAATTATTATTGAGACATCTACTCTTTTATAAAACTATATTTTGTGTACATAATCCTGTGAGCTCACCAACTATTTTGATAGTTGACTGTTTTTATCATGCTTTTCAGGTGATGCTCCTAAAGTGGAAAATTTAGTGTGATTGCATTTAAACCTGTTCAAGATGTCTACTTTCTTCCAAGTTATTGTATTTTGGGGAGATTTATGTTCGGAATAAAAACAATCATGTTGACTTTGTACATTTAAACTCGTACTTTGAAGTGTTGTAATTCGGATAACTTTCTTTTGTCTTAAATCATGTATGGTGTTTTATTCGATCATCTAGTGTGATGTTTATTAATATGTTACACCTCGCGGTTCCGCCTTGGTGGGGTGTGACAATATCGCCACTAATTTCTATAAAGTATGTATATTATGGACGATTGAGAGTTGACTGTTATGGGAACGCCAACTAAGGATTGTTTTCATTTATCTTTGATCTAGACATTTTTCAAGTCTGGTTCGTGTCTACTAAACATGGAGTAGTACACGATTTGTGTCCTTATTATGGGTATGGTCGGGAAAGTGCTAGAAACACTGTACCCTATTTGTTTGGACTTAATCTATTTGTTTTGTTCTTTTTATTTTACAACAATCATTTTCCCTTTCCTAATCCATAACCTTAGGTCTTACTCGAATGAAGATGCGAGCAATCACATGTGTCTATTCTGTCGTTACGGCCATGCATACATGATTATTTCCGCCTTGTTGGTTTATTACTTTTGGTGAAAGATTAGAAGATACCTACCATATATCACTCTTCGTCTTAACCCTTGGTTTTACTCAAGTGGGGGAATTAAATGCAATCATGTATGTCTATTCCGTCGTTACGGATGTGTATATATGGTTTATCGCCCCTGCTGGTTTACAACTTTTGGTGAAGAATACTAGTCCTATTCTTTAGCTTATTCGAGTTAAGGTTCGAATGTAGTCATATGTGTCGATTCCGTCATTACAGATGTGTATATGTGATTTTGTTACCTTTTCTAGAATATTGGTATCGATAGATATTAGAAAGAACGATTAAACCCTTGAACCTTTTAAACCTAATTTACCTTTTAAAGACTTGTCACTCCTTAACTTTAGTGGTGGAGATATGTATCCTTGTCAAGCCTATGATAGAATACTCATCATGATCGAGCAATTAAGTGAATTAGTTCAATATTGCAACATAGATTCGTTGAGTAAATTGAGAGTTTTCATTTTCCTATTTCGTGAAGTGTTTGGTTGTGTACTAGTAATTGATCAAATAATTGCTTTAAGGAAAAATCCTTGACTACGATTGGGATATATTTTCATAAAATTTCTAAAGTCTACTTGAGGACAAGTAGGATTCAAGTGGGGGATATTTGATGACATCAAATAACATCATTTTTATAGCATCATTTATCCAATGTTTCTCACCCATTTTGTATAAATTATTGCAATAATTGGTACTTAATTGCTTAAAGTTGTTATTTGCAGTAATTATGGAGTACTTTGTGAAGATTGGCTAAAAGGCACGCATTCTGGAGCTTAAACGATGAAATTTAAAGATTACTGTTCTGACATCCTATACACTATATCCATCAAGGAAGATACGGCGTATCTGTGCCTACACTTCACAAGAAACCACACAGAATTAAAGATGTATACGCCGTATCCAGAAGGTTCTATACACCATATTCTATTTCGAGTATATAAATATTCTAGAAGATATTAAACGTGATCCCTACTCCAAGAAAACTCCCTATACGCCGTATTGACCTCAACCAATACGGCGTATCGATGAAATTTCTGAGACTATAAATACAAATCCCTAAAACGAGTTTAGAGTGTGCTTGATCATATTTACAATACCTTAACCACAAAAATCAATTTTCAAAAGACAAGAAGAGAAAAGAAGGTCAAACAACGTGCTTAATTCTATGGGAAACACCTTGTAATCATCTATACTCTAATAATTGTTCAATTTTTGGTATCATTCGTTTAACTCGGTTAGATTACCTTGGTTGATTTGATTATTATTATGTATTCATTATAATGGTTTAGGGCTAATACCTACGGGTATTTGTGATGATTATGATAATATAATGTTTGGTTTTTTTATCTCGATTGCTTTATTTATCGTTGATTGCTGACTATGTTTACCAATTTATTCTCGTTTATGTGCTTTTGTATATGACCTATCATTCAGTTGGATCTAGTTCCGCCGACCAAGCAGACTAGATTAACCGGGATATCTCTCAATATAGCAATTTATATATATACAATCATGGGATCACCAATAATGACCTATCTTTGCCATTGGTTTAGTAAACAAGTTAGACTAGCAGGTGACCTAGGATCAACAAATGACGTTCTGATTCCCTTGGTAAGGACTCAAACAGTGGACGACTAGTATATAAATCGCCGTTAAGAGGTAAGTTAGTCAAGTCTCGTTAAGTTAGGGTTTAATAGGATCACCATTATTAATCTCCTAGGATAGATTATAATCAGCAAACGGATGCTTTATGTGGATGCATTTAATTATGACAGAATTAGCGTGTCTAGGTTTTAGGAAGAAGTATCGCCAAAAATTTAGGAATGATATGCCACTTCGAGATAAGCAATCATTGCACTTATAAATAAACCTGCGTTTTAATTGGATTAATCATGGTTAATATAGTTTCCTTAAAATTGGCTTGGCCACTCTTCTATCTTTTAATTATCATATTGCATGTGTTATCGTGTCTTAAATAAGTTTAAGTCACCACCAAAACCTGTGCCAGTCTCTTAGACTCAAAACCCCCATATCCGTTAAAATTAGGTTTAGCATAGGTTTTGACATAAATTAGATAGATTAAAACTAACCTAGATAACTAAAATACTAATAGACTTAGAAATTAACGCTCTCGCTCTTAGTGATCGACACCCTACTTACCAACAAAGCTACAACTGATCGGGTACACTGCACGTTAGTGTTGTTTTAGGTAATGTCGGCAAAATATAAATGTAAAACTTGATAATAAATAATACCTACGCACAATGACACATCATTAAACTTATAAATACACAAGAAAAAAAGATGCAAACACAAAATAAAACACATTACAAGTATTCACAGAACTAACAAGATAAGAGAAATACGTCTGGTTTATTTTTATACAAAATCAATTTTTTGTATGAAGGTGCAAAGTGTGGTGCACAAAGTTAATTGTGAGGTGTACTTACTACAAAATTTTCTAAAATTTCTTTTTTTTTCCTTTTTTTCAGATACAATGTAAGAAAAAAAAATAAAAAACAAATAGCATGATTTTATTATATGAACAGGAATATACCAAAATCAAATTTCAACAAAAAGAAAGGAAAAATAATCTAGAGATAAAAATCTTTTTGGTTTTTTATTCGAATCATAAACTAAATATTCACAAATGTACGAGGCATATAATCAGATAAAATAGAATTTCAAATGATTATAAAACCAAAACTAACAGTTTGGGGTTTTTTGTGTTACCACGGAAATCAATTAGGCAAGAGATGAACATGATCACCGGATAAGTACGACCATTTTGGTGTGAAACTGGCGTACTTCAGGTATACCAGCAAAATAACAAACGAGAATAGGGGAAGTGTGACACACACATAAAGATGTGTGCCATACTTTCTGCAATAGCAGAAGGAAATTAGGCACACGAAACACACGTAAGATGCACAAGAACAAGCAAACAATCTGCAAACTACTAAAACAAATCCCCGACAGCGGCACCAACAACTTGATGTGTGTTTTACAAGCTTTAAATTTATAATAACTAGATTTACCAAACAAACTACCCTATCGAGTGTAATATAGTCTTAGGTAAGTCTAGGTCGTTCTATGGGATTTATAGCAATTCACAGATTATTTATCAAGTAACAAAGCTAAATGATTTCCACAGATTAAATAGTCAAAATGTGTGTGTAAAGCAAAGCAAGGAAGGAACAAGGCATGATCCGCATATGATACATAGAGATAGAGCAAGAATTTATACAAAAAAAGCATACAAGTCATATATGACGGGTAATCATAATAACAAGCATATCTACCAATAATGAGATAGAATCCTTTCGGCCTATATACTAGATCATCAAGAGCGCATTAAGAATGGTTTATATCAAATATACATACATATGAATTACTCCCAACCCGGTCGGTCAACGTAAAGAAGGGTCTTAAACATTATTCTACTTGGGTAGTTTATCAATTTACCATACAATTCTCACAAGTATGATATTGACACGCTATAGACAAACGGTTCAAAATACATCAAGACAATTAACCTTTTCGGCCTATTTCAATTGCAGTGATATACCAAAAGATAAAAAATGATGCAAGCAAAGATAACATCGAATTCATAAACATATATACTCACAAGTCATAGTAAAATCATCCAAATATTATATCATGTTTCACATATTCAACGTGCAAGAACAAAGTACCAAAACCAATAACCAATTGTTTCCACAAACAACCAATATTCAAACCACCTAAAATAACCCAAGGAGCTGTCACTACCCCACTAGAAATCAACAACCAAGTCGCCAAATTGTGTGTTTAGTAACAGGTTTAATAGAGTAAAGGAATTAGAGATTTGGTGTGAATCGTCTAATCCTCATGGTATGATGTATTTAGGTTCAAGAAATACAGTTTTTGGGGTCTGGAAATGGTGGTAGATCAGTGGTGTTTCACGGTGGAAATGGTGGTGGTAGCATGGCAAGATAAAGGGGTGTTTGGATCATAGGATCCAAGGATCCTCACCACTTCTTCCTCCTCTCCTAATTGATGTATGTGATTATGTGTGTAAGATATCTTATTCCAGACACCCAAGGGGGGTATTTATTGGCTAAACAATACTTGGGGACCAATTTAGGGATGTATGTGGTCGGATTTGTGGCCAAATTTGCGTATTAATTGCATCACACAAAAGTGCATCATACATTTTTTTTGTGCGCCGTACTTTGGTTCAGGGAAAACTGTGTTGCACATTTTAGAAAGTGCGGCGTACTTAGGGCATTTATAGCTCTTGACCAATTTTCAAAGTTCTAGATAATTGAATTCTCTTTTCGTAGCCGCTTGAATCAACTCAATCCGAGTTCGTATGACCATGTTATGGCCAAAACAGTGGACAGGTGTCGAGAGTTGTTTAACTTGAATTATTTCTTCATTGAAGCTTCAATTCTTCGTGTATTCTTTTGTTTCCTTCTACGACACATCACATGAACCTACATTATCAAATATAGTCTATTAAGTATGGAAAGTTCTTATAATTAACCAATAAATATACATAAAAGCATAGATAACGCATATAGAAATATGTATAAATTGAGCGTTATCATTAATAAACAAAAGCGCTTGTTGGGAGGCAACCTGATCTTTTATTTTTATGCATTTTAGGAGTGTCATGTGTTTTTTCTTTATTGTTTGTTCTTATATGTTTCAATTATATGTGATCATGCTTTGTCTTGTCTTTAACCTTGTTAATTGCAATCAAATGTATGTTGCATGAAATAAGTGTAGGGGAGAAAAATATCCGGTTTATAAGAACCATTTTCAAACATATTAAATAAATAATTTTAGATTAATTCGCATTTTACGTTTTGTGTTTTTGTTTTGAGTCATATGTTTGTACTAACCTTTTTTGTGGTTTATGCAGTAAATTTTTCCAGGAAATAATTATTAATAAGATATTTGTGTAGAAATTTTTCCAAGAAAACGAAGCATCAATATTTACAGCTGGAGACGACGTCGGGATTTATTCCTGAAGGCATCACCAACTGTAGCTACAAGAATTTGTCTAGACTTAATTAATGAGGGTTATATATCATTTCCGGTAGAATTTTACTCTTGGTGTAGTTGTTTCTTGTCTTTGATTTGCAGGTTATATTAGATAAAGAGAGTCCGAGAGTTCTTTGGATTTTGGCATGGACGATTCTTGGATGAAGATTTAGCTGGTTTATCTTTTTTCTTCTTCGATATTAAGCAAAACCAGTGGAGTATTAATTTCTCTCGCTTCTTATTTATCATCCCTTTATTTGTTTTTCGGGTACTCATTAAACATTGGGGACAATGTTCAAAATAAGTGTAGGGGAAATAAAAGCTTTAGAAACTATTCTTTCACCTGCATTTGCTTTGTTCTTAAAAGATGAGTAATATACTGAAACATAGTGTAAGACGGTAATTTTAGCCCAATTTTAAAAAACATTTATGGCATATACCGGTGACACTGTAGTATTAGAAGCGTCTCATGGATAGGAATTGTATGACTAGCATAAAAAACCTAACCACTCAAAAATTTCACCCCCAAAAATGTGAGGTTCGTCTTTAGATCTTTTGGAATATAAAAGCATTTATCTTTAGTGCTTATGAGAGTGTACCGGTAGTATTATAAATTCCAGAAATTGCTTTAGTGATGCATTCTGAGACTGCTAGTGAGATTGTATTCGTGTGATTAGGATTTGCTATATGATAAGAGGCATTATGATAAACCCTTGTTTTTAGCCTGTATTTGTTATAGTTATGATGATCTCCTTGGTCATATAACTACCCCTACACCCTTGATTTGCACTCATTTTTAGTGCGAGATACCCCGAGTACAGCCCTCCGAGCTTATCCTTTTCGCTTTCTTCTATTAAGTATTACAGGACGACCGAAAGGGGATTTCTTTGGATTAAGGAAATCCTTGAATAGACTATTCTGGAGTATTTAGTAATTGAAATTTGTTTACACCCCACCAAAATGTTACTCCCAAATCGCCTTAGCCTTCCTTTTATGTACTCATTTTAGTACATTATTGTTATCACATTTGTTAAACCCCAATCAATTATTTGCTTGAGTACATGGTTGCTAAGTCGATTCATTATTAGTGTATACAATTTTGTGATAATTGAGATTCATGGTAGTTTTTATTATATGGAGAAATAGGGAAGAACAGTTAAGTCATTACGCTTATATTTGTCTAATAGTATCTATGTTTTATTGATTATTCTCAATTCGGGTCATTAGTTAATTTGTTTTATTGAGTATTTAAAAACTCAAGTTTAGTGGTGCATCTATAAACCCCGAGTTATGCTTATATTTATTTATTTTTAGCAAATGGCAGGGCAAAAGTGTATGAAAAAAATCGAAAAAAGTAACAAAAAACATACGAGCTGCCATTTTTCTTTTATTTATGTCAAGAAAAGAAAACAAAGAGTTTGATGTAGAGTTTGTATCAATGTCCTAGTGTGGTCGAGTCTTAGCTTAGCAACGCCTTTTACATGTATTATTATGAATGATTGACTTGCCACCAGTAAAATTCTCCCAAATATCCCCAACCAGGTTTCCTTTACCCTACACCTAATGATACAACCCTTTAAAATACCTCTTTGATAGTAATTCCTAGGTGCTTACACCAATACGGTGGAGGTTTTGATCATTTATTAAGCCTATGGTAATTTATATACTATGATAGGTAGTGAGTGTTTATTTCTTCCATTTCCTATGGTAATCCAAACACTTATGTGCGGTGCTAGTATATAATTTACGTGCATTTAATTATGAGGTCTAATCGGTTATGCCATAAACTATATTTATTGAGTAGGTTAAATACCCTTGATAATGCTATTGACTAGGTAGAAAAACTCATTTGCTTGAAGACAAGCAAATCCCAAGTGTAGGAGTATTTGATGAGGGGTCATTTTATATACTTTTTTGGGGTTATTTAACCCCCAAAATCATGCAAATATCCCTAAATTATGTAATTAATCATTTTGTTTTGTCATTTTAGCATTTGGAAGGCATTTGGAGGAAATACACATGACTTGGACTCAATTTGGGAAGAAACGGACAAGATTACAACTCTACACGAAAATTGATGAAGAAGTGGTTTACAAGTCATAGAGACAGCGTTATAATTCTCTGTGACACCGTTAAAGTGTTCAAGGGATTACGTCAGGAATTATATTGACGACATCAAAGTAGCCGACTCTGAGAAGCCCAAAGAAGATTCTATAGGTTGACGACATCACAACTTATATTGGATGACGTCACGATTTTTATCTATATATAGAACACTTATTTTTTAAGTTTAAATTGTGGAAAACTTTGGGGAACGAACCTATATTTTGTAGCAGCATTTTTAGATGAATTTTAGTGTACTCATCATAACTCAATGTTTAATTGAAGTGAAGTTCTTTATCCCTTTTAATCTTTTGATATGTCAATGTAATGTTTGATGAATTGTTCTTCGCTATCAATTAACATGCTTGGCTAAATTTATATGTGTTTACTTGTGATTGCATGAAACCTTATTGATTATCCATTTTATTATTCGTTCTTGTTAATGGTGTGTGCGTTAGGCCTTAGAAAACTAGCTTCTTAATTGTAACATGAAGACGTCTAGGGAAACACAGCTAGGTTAGATGATACCTACGCAATAGTCTTCATACTACCTTGCCATTTGGGTAGATTCCGAGTTAGGTGTTTAATTTATTAGACACTTACACATTGCATTAACGAGGGTGACAGGTAATAAAATGAGAGATATCTATTAGATAGCTAAGTTATGTTAGTTTGATCGTTGACCGTTGACTGTTGACCGTTGACTGTTGACCGTTGACGGTTGACTTATTCGGCCCAAACCTAATTATGGGTTTGGGTCCATTATGTTTTAGGGTTTGCATTGCTTACTTATTAAGCTATGTATTTAGTATAAATACATAGCCAATCTTCATTATGTAATCACAAAAACACAATCAATAATATATATCTTTGTTATTTTACATGGTATCCGAGCTCTAGGTAAGATTCACCAACAAAATTTGTTATCCTCCGGTCATCGGCTACTCGCCGATGATCCGGAGGGATTCCGCTATTTTAGCTTTATTGTTTTAATTAGGATTTCATTTTTCGTATTCAATGCATAAACCCTAAACCCTAGCCGTCCTAACACATCCCATATTATATTGATATAGCTATCAATCCTTTGTCTCTTACTCTACGTTTTACAAACGGAGATCATTGTAGTTTTCAAAAATAGTTGGTTGCAAATTTGTCGCTCCCACCTAAAGGCAAAGCATGCCATGACGTAAAAAAAAAACCGTCACGCAAAGGAGGAAGCCGCAAGCAATGAACCACTATGCCGCGAAATACAATTATGCTTCCGCTAAAAGAAACAACAAAGAAGATGAAGATGATAGAAGAAAAGAAGAAGCGGCTTTCAACATATGTTCCAGTTTGTCCGTTTGAAAGTCTGCCGTTCAAACTGCGGGGGAGTATTAGATGGCTAAGTTATGTTAGTTTGACCGTTGACCGTTGACTTATTCGGCCCAAACCTAATTGTGGGTTTGGGTCCATTATGTTTTAGGGTTTGCATTGCTTACTTATTAAGCTATGTATTTAGTATAAATACATAGCCAATCTTCATTATGTAATGACAAAAACACAATCAATAATATATATATCTTTGTCTTCAATGGTGAATTATCATATTCTAATATGGTAATCAGAGCCAACCCTAAACACTTCAAAAAAAATACACGCCCCTAAATCCTTAAATCTGCCGTTGCATTTTTTCTGTCTTTGCTTGCATTATTTCCTTTTCATATTGCATGCTTAATTGTTGACGTATTACTTTTCTTCTAAGCGCACATCATGACAAGTTATAATAACACAATTGGTCTACCTGCTGTTCACACGTCTCAAGGTGTTACCAATCAATATAATGTTGCATTATCAAGCTACTTTAATGGATCATATCCATTTACACCCAACATGGGCTTTGTTAACTTCCAACAGTCCAACATGGCCGAATCCATTTCACACCCTATACCCCTATACTCGGCCCAACCCAACAATTTGGGTTATGTTTATCTTCAGTCTGGACTTGGACACTATTGTCCATCACCTGCTCAGCCCGCATCATACATGACACACCCTCAAGCTAATTTGGTGTCTTCTGTGCCAATTCAGCCGGCCCAAGTGCAACCCCAGCCGGCCCAAATACCAATCCAGCAGGCCCATCCATACTCGTCT
>BQNB010131761.1:0-18734 GCA_026074375.1 Tanacetum coccineum | reverse complement strand
TAAGAATCGACATATTATCCCAGGTTACGTGACGAAGCTGCTTTCTTTCAAGTTGATATACTTTCCGCCTGAGTAGATAACGTCGTACTACCATACAGACGCCTTTCCTTTGATATACTTTTGCCGTTAATCAGATTTCCCTATTAAGGTGAGTTCATAGCCTCACATTTTAAATCTTTTAAATACTTTATAAACCCGCGAGGAGGATACATGCTCAATTGTTTTTAATATACACAAGTACTTAAAACCGATATTGTGAAGTTCATAACCTCGCCTTTATTTATTTACATGTTTTATAAACCCGCGAGGGGGATACATGCTTGTTACAAACTCTTTTACATACTCGTTTATCTTATAACAATGTGATTAGTTTTCAAAGACTTGATGAGTTCATAACCTCACATTTCAATCTTTTACTTTATAAACCCGTATAAACCATGAATGCAAGTGTTTTCTAAATGTTATCCAGATATATTATTGCCTAAGTAGCTTCTAGTGTCATTATTTCCATACCATGAACAATTAATTGCTTACGAGTGAGCGCGAATACTGTGAATAGATCTATTAGGGGTGACGACTCCCGTTTGTATACCCATTCATAGGGTAGCCAAACGCACTATATTTGACCTAATGGATGACCTTGGAAAGTTACCTTTTCCATGGGGACATAGCTCCCTAACCAATGTCACTACGGTGATTTTCCCTGTTAACGTATTGATGTCATGAGCTTAGGTGCAATAATAATGTTACCACATTTCCATGATAATTGTATTCATTGCAATTATTACCAATTACGGGTGTATAACAACGTAACCCACTCACTATTAAACTTGCATTCAACCATATAATATTCAACTGTTTTCCATGATAATCATTACAATTATTACCACTTATATAACAACGTAACCCACTATCTCTTATGATAACTTGTATTCAACTATTACATTTCAAACCTATGAATTTCACTCAACCTTTGTGTTGACCCTTTTTATGCATGTTTATCCCAGGTAATTGAGCAACTTATGGCATGGAGTGGCATGGACTTGAAGATGGCTAAAACTTGTTATCATTCACATTTTATGTTTCTAGATTTTGGGACCTGCCTTTGTAAAACTCTGATTTTAAATGAATGATAACGTATCTTTTAAAAACGTCTCTTTTGAGTCGTTTTCTATGATTGTGTCTGTGATTCATGAAGTAATACCCCAGATTAGCTTCCGCTGCTATATGTAAAAATGGGGGTGTTACATAACACAACGATACTCTGCCTTTGCACTAGAACGAGAAAGCGTCGGCTGACACTTAGAGGACCAAGAGAGTAAGTTGTTGCCAAGAAAAACACAGTAACCTAAAGTCGAGCGACGAGTAGTAGGGCAACCAGCCCAATCCGCATCCGAATATGCAACCAAATCTGTAGTAGAGGACAAAAATAACTACAACTCATAATCCAAAGTACCGCAAACATACCGCAGAATCCGCTTAAGAGCCAAAAAATAAGGCTACCAGGGATCATGCATATAAAGACACACCTGCTGAACTGCATAAGAAATATCTGGTCGAGTAAAGGTGAGGTACTGTAGAGAGCCTACAAGACTTCGATACAGAGTCAGGTCAGAAACCGGATCACCATCACTTCCTAGTTTAGACTCAGTATCAATATGAGTCTGAATGGGATTACAATTAACCATATGCGCCCTGTCAAGAATCTCAATGACATATTTCTTCTGAGATAAAAACAACCCTAAAGAATCACGTGTAACAGATTTACTCAGAAAATAATTGAGCGGACCCAGATTTGTCATAGCAAACTCCTGATGTAATGATCTAATAATCTGCTGCAACAAAATCTCAAAAGAAGTGGTGAGAACAATATCATCAACATATAATAACAAGTAAGCAGTATCAGTCCCTTATCTATAGATAAATAAGGAGGAGTCACAATGACTATGAGAAAAGCCAACTCGAATAGTATAAGATGCA
This sequence comes from Tanacetum coccineum, assembly GCA_026074375.1. NCBI lineage: Eukaryota > Viridiplantae > Streptophyta > Magnoliopsida > Asterales > Asteraceae > Tanacetum > Tanacetum coccineum. The sequence goes on along the minus strand of BQNB010131761.1, from coordinate 16,754 downwards.
AACCGCTAAAACCAAGCTCGGGGGGGCTATTTTAGCCCATAGAGAGACCGCTGTAATAAACACACATAATCAAGATGAATAGAATCCCGAAATCCAGGAGACTGATGCATATAACTGTCTCAGAAAGATCACCATGTAAAAAAGAATTCTTGACATCGAGTTGATGAATCGGCCAATGTCGAGAAGCAGCTAAACAAAGGATAGTTCGAATAGTACCCGGTTTAATAATCGGACTAAAAGTCTCATCAACATCAACTCCCTCTAACTGTGTACTACCGTTCGCCACAAGACGAGCCTTGTTACGACTAAGCGTGCCATTTGCCAGATACTTGTAATGAAAAAGCCACATACAACGCATAATATTGGTATCAGGTAGTCTAGGTACTAATATCCAAGTTTTGTTTTTAATAAGTGCATGATATTCATCATGCACAACATTTTGCTAGTTTGGATCACTAAACGCATCACGATAAGATTTAGGTAAGGGTGAAACCGAAGACACATGTAAATTGAGACGCTCAGTGGGACGATTAGTCCTGACACAGAAACGTGTGACCATAGGATGAACCGACTCATGGTTCGGGTTCATCTTAAGTGATTAAGCTGTTGGATTAGTTAGAGTGAGGGAAGGTGATTGGGCTGTGGTAACAGATTGTTAGGCCGAGATGGGTGGATTGGTTAGGTGTTGGGCTAAAACTGAGGTCTAAACAGGTAAAGGTGGTGGGGTGTGAGTTTGGGCCTGATTTTTATGGGCCACATGCGGGGGTACCCCGAAGTGAGCGGTTACCCGCAGGTTTCGGGTCACGTTTTAACATTTTTTGAACGTTTAATGAGTTTTAACCGTATAAAAAATAACATAGTCCTATAGAACATAAAATGTATTTCGTAGTAATTAAATGACGTTGAATTAAAAGTCATATAAAAACTTAAGTTTTTTCTTACACAATTGCATTCAATATTTCATATATAACGTATTAACAAAAAATATACTCGACGTATAATAGATTACGAATCACATTAAATCAATTTTTCACACATAGATTTTTACAAATGTGTTACTTTACGACGAAAAAGTCGTATACAATAAAAATAGTGCAATAATATGATTAATATTTGTACAATTATTTGATATTAGTTAGAAAATATCATGTATTCTATATGCACGGATATTCGTCGGTTAACCGTAGGGATATAACTAAAAGTAAAAACCAAACCGAACATTATAAGCGGTTTTTTCGGTTTTCGTTTTTTTTCGGTTCAGTTTCTTTCGGTTTCCCGGTTTTTCGGTTATCGGGATGAGGGTCGGCTCGGTTCGTCGGTTTCACGGTTTTTTTGAACACCCCTAGTGGTTTGGTGCAGTACAGTCGTAGGTAAGAATTGAAGCTGAACTGGTGTATGTTGGGCCACGAGGGATGGTTGTTGGAATGGTGAATGAAGTTGGGATGAAGATGAGGAAGCATGTGTTTGTTGGGCCTCGATAGGGGACTATTGGGCAGCATGTTCGGTTGGAGTTTGTTGGTGTGGTAATGGATCAGTTTTTCCAATAGTGGGTGTGGTAAGGGTAGGATTTGGAACAATGAGGTCTAGATCAAAGGTATCATCTAAAAAGTTATAGGCGAAAGTGGATTTTGGTATGGTGGATCCGTAAGGAAACACAGTTTTATCAAAAGTGACATGATGTGAAATAATTATTTTGTTGGTGTGTAGGTCAAGGCAACGATACCCTCAACAATATCTACGGTGATTGGAAGCATGGCCTAAAAATATAGAGGGTGTGGCGCGCGGCTCAAGTTTGTGAGCGAGATATAGGTGAGAGTAACATAAGCACCTAAAAGTACGCAAAAGGCTGTAGTCTATGTCCTTGCAAAAAAGGCGGGTATAGGGGATGTTATTGTTAATAGCAGTGGAGGGTAAAACATTTAGTAAATGCGTGGCCATGTTGAGGGCTTCGACCTAAAAAGTTGGTGGGAGGTTTGCCTAGAAAAGTAAGGTCCGTATGAGATTATTAATGGTATGAACCATATGTTTTGACTTACCGTTTTGTTGAGAGGTTTTGGCACAAGAAAAATGAAATTGAATGCCATTATCAGCAAAAAGTTTATGTAAGGCACAGTTGTCAAATTCACCGCCATGATCACACTAGAAAGACTTAATTTCACACTTAAACTGAGTATGAACATATTTACAAAACAACACAAATTTAGATAGAACATCAGACTTATTAAGCAACGGGTAAACCCAAACAAAATAGGAGTAATGATCTAAAAACAAGACATTATATTTAAAACCTGAATGACTCGGAATGGGTGAAGTCCACACATCCGAGTGAATAACATCAAAATAAGAACAAATCCAGATTCAAAACTGACAAATGGAAGTCTCACGTGTTTGCCAAGCTGACAAGCATGACAAAGGACGGGAGGCTTCTCTTTATTACACGAAATAAAACTAGAAGAAATAAGATGACACAACACTTTACTTCCTTGATGCCCAAGACGTTGATGCCACATATGTTGTAGACAAGGTACGATTGTGGAATGGGAGATGGAGATGTGACCGGGTAAAGATCCTACGTGCTATCACATCGGAGAAGCATCCGACGAGTTGAAAAAACCTTGACAGAAAAACCAAACGCATCAAATTCAATAGTACAATTATTATCACGAATACATTAACGCACAAAAATTAAATTTTTAACAATAGTGGGTGTGATAAGGACATTACGAAGATGAAGAGAATAATGTGGAGTTGGCAAAACACTATGGCCTGTGTTGGTGACAGGTATGGGATGTCCATCACCAACCGAGATAGAAGAATATAAACAAGTATTAAAAACATCACTAAGACAAGTACTAGAAGCATTAATATGAGAACTCGCACTTGTGTCCATGTTGCAAGCACCACCATTAGGATCCTGAAGAGTCTCGGTATTAAAAGCATGTGGTATGTTAGTTGCTTGACTCGAGGGAGCCGTGAGTCCCACATTCTCGGGCTGAGTAGAAGCACTAGTGGGTTGGGCCAGAGGGGCTACTGCTAAACCCGTTTAAACGGGCTGGGTAATTTGACCCAGTTGTATGGGATAGGCAGCAGTTAGGCGTGGTGGGCCAGCATTATAGGCTGGTGATATCAAATAACATTACTTTTATAGCATCATTTATCCCAAGTAAATTACCCACTTTTATATAATTATTGCAAGAATTGTTACTTAATTGCTTAAAGTTGTTAATTGCAGTAATTATGGAGAACATTGTGAAGACAAGCTAAAAGGCGCACATTTTGGAGCTTAAATGATGATATTTGAAGATTGCTTATTTTTGGCTACATACGCCGTATCCAGCAAAGATGATATGGTGCATCAGCGCCTGGACTTCACAAGAAAACGCGTACGTTCAATACCCAATACGGCGTATCCTTCTGAATACCTACGACGTATCCAGCTGGATAAACAATCAAAGATCCTACATTAAATGTGATTGAAGACAATTATTCCTGATTGATTATGAATGTAGCGCACACTCCAAGGGATTCACCCTTATATGCCGTATTGACCTCACTCAATACGACGCATCCACCTGTTTTCAGAGACTATAAATAGAAGACTCAAAAACGAGTTTTCAGTGTGCTTAATCATATTCTCTATACCATAAACATAAAAGTCAATTTTCTGAAGTGACGAAGAGCAGCCAAGGTCAAGCATCGATACTAATTCCATAGAAGACGCTGTGTAATTCCTATACTCTTATAATCATTCGATTTTTGGTATCGTTCATTAACTCGGTTAGTTTACCTTGGTTGTTTGATTATACTTGTATTATTACAATGGTTATGGGCTAATACCCTTGGGTATTACCCATCTTAATGAAGATTTAATGTTTGGTTTGTTTAATCCCGATTGCTTAATTTATCATTGATTGTTTAATTATGTTTATCACCTCATACTTGTCTATGTGCTTGAATATGCGACCTATCATTCAACTGGGTCTAGTAAGACTGACCAAGTGATCTAGATACAGGGATAGCTCTCCATATCGTGTTTTATATATCTGGACCAATAGGATCACAATTAATGTCCTATCGTTGCCTTTAGATTAGTGAGCTTAGTTGGACTGGCAGGTGACCCTTCGACCCAACGAGTACGTTCTTAATCAATTGGTAAAGACTTGGACAGTGGACTACTAGTATATAAACTACCGTCAAGCAGTAAGGGGGTAAAGTCCTGATGGGCTAGGGTTTAACAAGATCACCATTGCTTTAATCCCTAAGATAGATTATAATTAAACTAAAGGATGCTTTATGCGGATGCGTTAATTGTGATGGGATTTAACGTGTCTAGGTCTTAGGAAGAAGTCCTGCCTAAGTCTTAAGAATGATATGCCGCCTCGAGATAAGCACTCATTGCACTAAACAAACAAACCAACGTTTAATCTGATTTAATATGGCTAATACAGTTTTCTATCATTTGGCTTGACCGCTCTTTATTTTTGATTAATCTTCTTGCATATTATTGTCTATTGAAGTTTATCTTAGTAGCCACCAAACCTTAGCCATCTCTCAGGCTGAACCCCCCCCCCCCTTTATCATTAACATTCTAGGTTTAGATAGGTTTATCATTAATTAGAATTAATTAAACTAATTAACTAGAATAAAATATTGATAGAATATAAGGTTAATTTTCTCGCTCTTAGTGTTCGACACTCTACTTACCACGAAACTCCACCTTGACCGGATACATTGCCCGTTAAAGTGTTATTTTAGGATAAGTTGGCTAAATATAAATTTAAAACTTGGTAATCAATAAACACAACCTACACGACAGCACATCAAGTTTTTGGCGCCGTTTCCTGTGAGTGAAAATTGTTTAATCTTTATTTTATTAGTATTTTTCTTAGCATAATCTAATTGTTTATAATTATGTATTATTGTTTTGCTGCATACTGTGTTTGTATAATACGACCTATTAAGTTTACTGAATACCCTGTATAAGCTATTGACAGTTTCCTTTCCTAGCAAGTTTATTACAGGTGAAAATGGATAATCTCAATATCACTATAGAGGAATACATCAGACTTCAAGAGGAAAAAGCTCTAAGGCATGGTCAAACGTTTAATTGGCAGACTACCATATACGGTAAGGTGAAATATTGTGAAGATGAGGACGATTGCTTCACAAACTTCGAAACCAAATACCCAGCTATAGTCTTTGATGATACATTAACGTCTAATGCAACACTCTCCTTTGAACCCACGGTAAGTCCTCTTAACGAAAATGAAATTGACTTTAGAATATCGTTTACAATGAAGATTACACAGTAATTTTTGACAAAAATTCATTTTGTTATAAAACAATTTCTGTTGAAAATTTGAAAACGGATTCGGAAAATGACAATGATAAAGTCGATATTCCTTCGTTTCCATCACCCGAGCCTACGGTCAGTTATTTTGATGATTTAGACTACTTCAAGGATTTTGATAAAGAATTTCCAGCCATTGTTTATAATGATGCCCTAACGTCTAAATTAGATTCCTTAACTGAACCTGCTGTAGGTCCTCATCATATCGATGAATTAGATTTGAAAAATGATACATCATTGTCTAAATATGATGAAGAGGAACAAAGCGTTATTTACTTTAATGATCTATTCCCTCTCAACATAATTTATCCTGATGATCAAAATTCGGATAAGGACAATGATGATGATGAAATCAATATAATACAGTTTTCAAGGGGTAATGTAATAAACTTTGACACTAAAGGGTCAAATAAGCTTCTGGAAACAAGTCATGATAGAATTAGAAAAATCTTCAATGTGAGAAGTTCTATCATGGAATTAAAGGTTAACATCGTGGGTTAGAATTGTCTTAACAACTGGATGCCATTAAATCTCATTAAGAATTTATATGTGCTGATTGGCATCCCATTCGACCTTAAGCGGTTTTATAAGGATGGTGTCCACACGAGAAAATTACGGAGGCTAATGTACGTTTTTCTTTACTTTGATGATTTAAGAATTGGCCCAAAAAAAAGGATACAACGTATTATCTAAACAACTATACGCCGTATCAACGATTTTTAAACTAGAGTTGACTTAGTCAACTATTTCACCCCATACGACGTATTGGGCGAAACCCAATACGGCGTATCGAGTTTGGGTATATAAACCCAGTTCATACGTCGGATTTGTTTTTACGACACACACCTTTTTTACTCCTAAAAACCCAAAAAATTCACCAAGGCAAATCCGAATCCATCACTACTCGCTTTTAGTTCAGGGATTTAATTACTCAATCATCAGGCAATCGTTTCTCAACTTCCTTTTTCCTTTTTCCTTTTTCGATTGGACTTAGGGTTAGGGTTTAGATTCGACTAGTTTTTGTGTCATGAAACTCGCATACATCCCCCTATACATGTTAAGATTATTACTGAAATGATAAAACACGGAGTCAATAGGTTTGGGGTAAACGGATAGAAATAGGAAATCCATTAGAAGTTTTAACTGAACGATGATACGGCGTATTCATTCCTAATGGATACGGCGTATCATGGATTTTTACCCCTAAATTTTGAAACCTATACGACGTATCCATTAGCTTGGATACGACGTATAGACCCTTTTCAAAATCTTATCAGTTTAATTCCCTATACGGCGTATTGGCTTAGTCCATACGCCGTATCTCCTTGCAACCTCCATACAACGTATTGACTTACCTCATACATCGTATCTACCCCTGGACCAGAGTGGTTAAAAATTCTTAATCTGTGTACTGACTCTGTTTATTCTACATATATGACACCTTTACCACCCAAAGATCAGATACATCCATGGCTCAGGTACCAAGTAGAGTGGTACACTAAGGATATCGTGCATACTTTCAAGCAGACTTGAGACGATTTTTAGTAGGTCAGTTAACCGGGTGCATGTGTTAGATTTTGCTGGGTTGATCGAAGAGATGAGGCAGACTCTAGCTGATAGGTTGAGGATGGTTTATACCAGGGATGATGGACAGGAGTTGTTTACTAGCCACGCATGGAGGAGATTGTTTGAGATCTGGGGACCGTTAGTTCGAGAGTTTATACTTGAGTTCCTCAGTACTTGCAGGATGAGTGATACTGAGATGGGTTTAGACGTTGTTGATACCTTATGTTTTCAGCTGGGTAGAGTTAGACGTAGGATGACTTGGAGGCAGTTAATTTTGGCGTTAGGTTTACATACTACCGAAGAGATGGCGGATGATGGTTTTCAGGCGTATTGGCTGGGTAGTGCGAGAGTGATCCCCGATAAGGGGGATATTAGGGATTACTGGATCGATATTTCATCAGACAGGGACTTTCTGGGGCCAGCTCCCTCTTATGTTTACATCAGAGACTCTGTGAGGAGATTATGTCACAGGATGATATCTTGCAGCATTTCTGGTAGTGGTCAAGCACCTGAGAAGGTGACCGGTATTGATCTCTTTTATCTAAAGAGCATGGAATACGGGACGTCAAATGCCCCATATTTGTTAGCACAATATTTGTTTAGGCATGCTAAGGTAAGGAAGAGTGGAGCCAGGATGTCCGGAGGACACTTTATTGGGCGTCTAGCTGATCACTTTGGCTTAGTCACTGATGAGGGATTGATGGGATTGTCTGTGATTACCCGCGTGCTCTGAGTGATTGATTTACATGATCTTGTTAAGCTCAACATTTGTGTTAGGCTTGGGGTGTGACAAACCGTCAATTTCAGGTCGTTATTTTATTCTCGAGTATTCAATATATTTTTCAATTTTATGATGAGGTATGAACTCACGACTAACCGGGAGAATTAGGGCTTACATTTGTAATTTACGCGATGTTTACAAAGAACCGGCGAGTCCTACGTTAAGCATCGACGTTTATATTTTCAAAATGCCATAGATATAATTTTGTTGCATTCGTTTTTATTTTTCGTGTCTCGTACTATTTTTACGTTTTACGAAAAACGAATACAAATCGTACCTTTTTAAATATCGGACTTTGAAAATACCCGCATTTACAAAATGTGGGACAAGTTTTTAAACCTATCCCACTAATATCACACCCATAAGGGAGGCAAAAATCAAAGGGACAAGTGTCCCCTTGTTTCATGCATGTTCAACACTTGGCACTCCATTTCCATGCATATATAAACCAAAATTTTACCATCAAACACACACACAACTCATATTTCAACTCAAAATCAGATCTAGCTCCCTCTCTATCACCCTTAGACGCCACTCATCTCACTCAAACACCCATTCCATAAAATTTTAAGGATCAAACAAGAAGAACACTAGTAAAAGTGACAACCTAGTATATTCCTTGTAATTTTGGAGGTGATTAAAAAGGGTTTTCAAGAAGGTTTTACATAAGTTGGGGCTGAGATTATACCTTACGTCTTTGGGTACATTTAGAGACATATGCTTACTTTCTCTTACTCGCTTCAAAATTTTAAATGGTCCTATAAACCTAGGACTAAGTTTTCATTTGTTCTTGAATCGTAACACACCCTTCTACGGTGAAACCTTTAACATAACGAAATCTCCTACATTAAACTCAATTGGTCTTCTCCTATTATTGGCATAGCTCTTCCATCTATCTTGTGCCGCCTTTAATCTTTCACGGATAGTTTCTATCTTCTCGGTTGTTTCTAAAACCACATCCGTGCTTGCTAACTCTCTAGTTCCTACTTCATCCCTAACATACCAGGCCGTTACTACATCTTCTCTCCCATAAAGCATCTTCAGTTAGGGTGACATCTTTATACTACTTGCGTGGTAACTATTGTTATAGGCAAATTCTACCAAGGGTAGATGATCGTCCTAATTACCTCCAAAGTCGATTACGCAAGCTCATAACATGTCCTCCAACGTTTGGATCGTTCGTTCACTTTGACCTTCCATTTGAGGATGAAATGCCGTGCTCATATGCAATTTCATACCTAGCTCTTCTTGAAAATTGCCAAAATTAGACGGTAAATCGTCCTTTACCATCTCTATCGAATATATGGAAACGGGCACTCCATGACGTGTTACGATCTCGTTGACATAGATTTTCGCCAACTTATGAACGGGCATATTTTCTCAGATTGGAATAAAATGAGCATTTTTCGTCAATCGATCAACTATAACCCAAATTGCATCATGCTTCTTCGTCATCCTTGGTAATTTAGTCACGAAGTCCATCGTAATCTTCTCCCATTTCCAAACCAGAATCTCTAAAGGTTGAACTTTTCCATACGGTTTTTGATGTTCGGCCTTGACTTTCAAACATGTCAAACACTTCTCGACATATTTTACACAATCTCTTTTCATACCCGGCCACCAATAATTTTTCTTCATATCAAGATACATCTTTGTAGCATTCTCGTCACTTTTTCTCTTTATTTTTGACTCAACGCATCCGCTACAACGTTCGCCTTACCAGGATGGTAGCGAATTTCACAATCATAGTCCTTAAGTAAATCTAACCATCTTCGTTGCCTCATATTAGGATCTTTCTTCTCTAAGAAGTATTGGAGACTCCTATGATCGGTGTAAATTATGAATTTTATACCATAGAGATAATGCCTCTAAATTTTCAAAGCAAAGACTACCACCACAAATTCAAGATCATGAGTCGGATAATTTTCTTCATGCTTTTTCAGTTGTCTTGAAGCATAGGCGATAACCTTACCTCGTTGCATAAGAACACACATAAGACTGACATAAGACGCATCACAATAAACAACCATATCTTCGGTTCCATTCAGTAAAACGAGTATTGGAGTTTCACATAGCTTCCTTCGTAAGGTAACAAAAGCTTCTTCTTGTTCCTCACCCCATTCAAAAGGAGTATTCTTTTTAGTAAGCTTAGTTAACGAAGATGCAATCTTGGAGAAATCTTGAATAAACCTTCGGTAATAACCCGCGAGACCTAGGAAACTTCAAATTTTTCCAACATTCTTCAGAGTTTGCCAATTCATCACCACTTCAATTTTAGCCGAATCAACCTTAAGACCTTCAGAATTTATAACATGCCTGGGAGATTGAACTTCTTGTAACCAAAATTCGCATTTCGAGAATTTGGTATACAATCTTCCTTTTCGAAGGGTTTCTAAGATTTCTCGTAAATGAATTTCATGTTCTTCCTTGCTTTTGGAGTAAACAAGGATGTCATCGATGAACACAATAACAGGCTTATCTAACATTGGTCTACAAACCCGGTTTATGAGATCCATGAAAATGGCCGGTGCATTAGTGAGACCAAATGGCATGACAACGAATTTAAAGTGTCCATAGCGTGTCCTAAAAGCCGTCTTGGGAATGTCTTATTCTTGGACCTTCAATTGGTGATAGTCCGGACGTAAGTCAATCTTTGAAAACGATCTTGCACTTTGAATTTGATAGAAGATGGTCATCTATTCTTGGTAAAGGATATACCATTTATCATCGTGACTTTATTAACTAACGATAATCAATGCACATTCTTCTTTTTTTTTTTAGCATACTATCATCATCTTTTTTAACAATAGAATTGGAAGCTCCCCATGGGAACTACTAGGGCGAATAAAAACCCCTTGTTAGTATTCTTGAGTTGAACATTAACTCATTCATTTCAGATAGAGCTAAGCGGTATGGAGTTTTATGAATAGGAGTTGCACCAGGAATAAGATCAATTCGAAACTCGACTTGCCTCTCGGGTGGAATACCCGGCAAGTCTTCAGGAAAAACATCGAGGAATTCATTTACAACTGGAACGTCTTTAACACTTTTCTTCTCGTAACTAGTGTCTATTACATGCGCCATAAAAGCATGGCAACCATGTGACAAATATTTCCTAGCCTTCATTATGGAACATATTTTAAATTTACCTTTCTTTTTATCTCCATAAATAATTATTTCCCGACCTTGAGGATTTACTACCCGAACAAGTTTTTGACTACATAAGATATTGTCATTATATCTATCGAGCCAATCCATGCCAATCACGATATCAAATACTCCTAATGCAATGGGAATAAAATCAATTTTAAAACTACTATCATCAATCTCTATTTCTACATCCCGATATACCTTAGACACTACTATAATTTCCTTACCAGCTATTTCTACTTTTAACGGAAAAGGAAGTTTGTTTGGTGGAGCAGATAAATTTTTACTAAATTCAAAAGACACAAAAGAAACGCTTGTACCTGAAAATGTATAATACACGAGCGGGTATATAGTTATCAAGGATTGTACCAGTTACGACATCACGCCCTACTTTGTCTTCTTTGTTAACCATCATATATACTCGAGCCGTTGGATTTGGAATCCCCACCTTCTCCACTTTTTCTTCTTTGATTGACTTCAAGGGTTTAGCTTCAATCGCCTTCGGGTTTGGACATTCATTTGACTTGTGCCCTAATTGATTGCAATTATAACACAAGATCATTGGCTTCTTACAATCTTTGCTCATATGGTTCAAGGCACCACATTTGAAGCAACTCGGCAAATTTGCTCAACATACTCCAAGATGAGTTTTATGACACTTCTTACATGGTGTCTTGATTTGAGTTCCTCCACTCTTTCTTCCTTGATCGTGTTTAGGCTTTTTGGCATCACGATCTCCAAACTCAATTTCCTCTTGGTCTCCATAGCCTCTTTATTCTTTTTCCTCAATAAGTCCGCCTCTCTCACCCGAGATCTACTTAAAAGGTCATCTAAAGTAGTGCATTTAAATGGGGAGATTACTTCCAGGATATCATCACGTAGCATCCTTTGAAACCTTTCAACCTTGAGCTTTTCATTTCCATGGTACTCGGGACAATAACGAATCAAGTCATTAAACTTCTTCCACATCTCATTCACCTTCTCACTAGTTTGTGTTAAGGAGTTTGAAACAGCTTCCTCGGATTCTATCAATTTCTTCGACGGGAGTAAATTCAGCGTAAAACAATTCCTTAAATTCTTTCCATGTACATGCTCCTATCCATTCTTCATCCTTTTCACAAACCTTTCCTTCCCAACACATCTTTGCACTATCACGAAGAAAGTTTGAAGCAAAATTAACTTTATTCTTCTCCTTGCAATTACTAGTGCGGAGGAATACACCTTTGACGGCGACAAGCCAAATCTTGTACTAGCAATGGGGTAAGTGCACTATCAAAACTTTAGGCACATCACATGCAGTGAAATTCACGAAATAGTTGTCATTTCATTCCTATAATCATTATTAATCCCACCTTGCCTAAAATTCTTTAGTTCCTTTTGATCCACCTCTTTAAGATTGTGGTTGTTTGGATAATATAATACGGCATCAACATTCTTGATCAGCCTTTCCTACTTGTGCTTATTTTATCATTGCTCTTAAAGCTTTCGTCTCCTCCTCTGTTACCCTCCATAGTGGCCTGCAGAAAGAGGTAAGAAACGTTATTCATTATCATTATGCTCCGCATTCAACTAGCGAAGTTTCGCTCTTTGGAAGTTGTGGCATTTAGATACTTCCTTGTGTTGCGTATCACCATCTACTTCTTACTTTACTGAACATTAAGAGTTTTAAATTATCAAGCACGTTATACATTTATTCAATTCTTTATTATAACATTTCAAATCTTACTTTTACTCTTAATCAAACCTTTATTTACCCTATTATGTATAACTCTCCACGATTTCGACCTATACATAAGTAATATATTTTTATCACAATGGTGGCCCAATCGTGTATTGTCATAAAATGCTCTAACATGTTATTTTCGTAAAGTCTCAAAAAAACTATACACATTACACCTTATCATTTCTCAACGCAACCTTAAAGTCTAAGTCTAGAAGAATCCTAATAAGATATCTAGATTCTTGACCAGTTTCAGGTGATGCATGACAAGGAGTTCAACTAAGGAACTAATTACACACTTTGAAAACCCGAAAAGAGTATTTCACTCAAAAAGGAGGCTTTTCGAGACACTTAGTTTTGTGGAGTCAAGTTCACCAAGGTCCGATTTACTTTCTTACATCGAAGAAGAAGAAACTACGGAAATTATGACGGAAACAATGGAACAATACATGAGCAAGACCCGTGGAAACTATAGGTCAGGAGTTGTTAGGCCCAAGATTAATGACAAAACTCACTTCGAATTAAAAGGGCAATTTCTCAAGGAACTTCGTGAGAATACTTTCAGCGTTTCGGAACATGAAGACGCAAACGAACAAATCAAAAAAGTCCCTGAGATCGTTGACTTATTTCATATCCCCGAGGTGACTCAAGATCAAGTAATGCTTCAAGCTTTCCCCATGTCTTTAACTGGAGCCGCAAGTCATTAGCTCAGGAGCGAACCACCAGGTTCGATTACAAACTGGGAAAGCCTAAAAACAAAGTTTCTAAACAAGTACTTCCCACATGCTCGTACTGCAAAGAAAATAGAGGAAATTAACAACTTTCAGCAAGAATAGAACGAAAGCCTTTTTTGAGCTTAGGAAAGATTTAAGGAACTCTTGATGAAATGCCCCCAGCACTATTTAACTGATATGCAGGAAGTAATCTTGTTTTATAATGGGCTCGACGTTCCCACTAGACAGATCCTTGACTCTAAAGGTGCCATTCCCACTAAAACTGTTGCTGATGCAAAAGTAGCCATCCAAAAAAATGGCCGAATACTCTCAGAAATGCATAACAGAACATCCTCAAAAGCAAGAAGTACTGAAACTTCTTACGGACTAGCTGCTATACAAGCCCAGCTCAACAACATCGGGAGAGAAATTAAGAAAGTCAACGAGAAAGTATACGCTGCTCAGGTCGGATGCGAACTATGCAAAGGACCACACTACACAAAGGACAATCCACTCAAGGAAGAAGGGAAAACTCTTGAAGAAGCTTACTACTCATAGTCTGGAGCACCCTATCAACCTGGAGGACAGTATAGAGCAGCAGGGCCAGGATTCTACCAACGCAACAACGGAAATTCTTCGTACCCTGATCGAAGACAAACTTTGGAGGAATCATTGACCAAATTCATAGCTGAGTCAACAAAGAGACACGAAGAGAACTCGAACATAATTAAGGAGATTCGAGCTTCTACTGATGCAGCTATAAGAAATCAAGGATCATCGATTAAGATCTTGGAAATTCAAATTGGTCAAATGAGAAAAGTCTTACAAGAAAGAGGAATCAGAGGATTGCCCGGCTCGAAAGAACCAAACCCAAAGGACCATGTAAAATCAATCTCAACTGCTAAAGCTGATTCATCTGTAATATGCCGTATTAGATCAGGACTATACGCTATATCAGACGCACAGTACACTAGCTTATCTTCTAAAACAATTCCATTTCCTAATCGTCTGCATAGTTACTGATGTGATAATTGGAAGGAGGCGCGTGAAGTTAAGATTCTGGAAACCTATGATCACACCTTGCCTCATAAAGAAAAAGACCCAGGGAGCTTTACTCTACCTTGTTTTATTCATAATATTTGTTTTGATAAAGCCCTTGTTGGCCTTGGAGCAAGTGTTAGTGTTATGCCATTCTCTACCTACTCCAACCTTGGTCTAGGTAATTTAGCTCATACTAGGTTAACTATTGAACTGGCTGACAGAACAATTAAACATCCAAGGGGTATTGCTAAAAACCTGCTAGTTAGAATTGGTAAATTTATTTTTCCTATAGACTTTGTTATCTTGGACATACTCGAGGATGACGATGTCCTTTTGATCCTCGGACGACCATTCTTATCTACCGCTCATGCCAAGAAAGATGTTTTAAAAAAAATTACTTTAAGGGTTGGGGAAGAGAAACTTGTTTTCAAAAGTGTTAAACCAGCTACTAGCATAATTAGAAGGGTCTATATGGTAAAAGAAAGAATGGATCTTGATTCTAAAACTAAGTTTGCAGGAGAGGCTATTAATGAATCATTCGACCCACTCTATGATAATTATATTGAATTAAATGATTTGGATATGCCTCTAGAACCTAGAGTGAATAAAGATGATTTTGAGCCAACCCTTGATTTTATCAATAAACCTACTTATAAAAGTTGTTACAAAATGAAATTTTCTTGTATGATTGGGTATAGACATGTTAATGCTGATTTTCTCCCTTTCTTGTCCATTAATATCATGACTAAACATTTTTATAATTCTATAATTAAAGACAAGGGTGATCATGAAGGGAAGAATCCAGCAGGGACTTTGAATGACATACCTATTTTCGTTGGGAATTTTTCTATTATTTCAGGCTTTTCAATCACTGACGATGTGGATATAACAAGTAGTGTTGTGCTCGGCATGCCATTTTGCAAAAAGTTTGTATCATGCCAAAAGATTATGGAGAGAACCCGGTTGTTTTTAATTGTTTGAATCGTAATTGTTTTATTGAGTCTGTCTTCCCAGACACTCAATACGGCGTATCGAACCCCTATGGATACGCCGTATCGAACTTGCCTGAACGTTATCAGTCTTTAAATTATGCAAAACTTTAAAATATTTGTTTTTACAGGATGCAATACGACGTATCCTTGGGTTTGGAATACGGCGTTTTGACCTCTTGTATAGTGTGTTTAATTGTTTTCCTGCACATTGTAACCATTGTATAACCGAGATAGGAATTGTACTTTCTTCTTCTAAACTTTTATGCATGACCTTGCTATAAGGAAATCGATGATATGGTATACTCTGAAAAAGACGTGTGTTGAACTCATACAAGTATTCTGACGCCTCGTCAACACACTTTTGCTCAAGAACTCAAATTGGAGAATCATCCCGAGCAACATATCAGGGGAGATCCTCGTTCTAATTCTATTTCCCATTTTCTTTAATTGTTTTATCTATACAACGAGAATGTTGTATAATTTAAGTGGAGGGATGGAGAATTAGAACGCCTACTTGTCCTTTCTTTTACAAATAATATGCTATATTCTTAAATTATGTCAAATTAAAAATAAATCTAGCATAACTTTTGTGAAAATTACTAGTTACATGACCTCGCGCACTATAACCCTTAATATCAAATTGTAGGAATTAAGCCTATTCCGTTTTCAAACATTTACTAAAAATTCCACAAAAATTATGAGTGTGCCGGTGATGTAGTAAACTTTAAAACTTGGCTTGGTATATCACTCGAGACCACAACGATGAGTACTATGGACTTAGATGGAGAAACATTTTTAACTGGTAAATTTCTAAGAATACACCAAAAATCCTAAATGTTGTAAAATTAACTAACTACACTGGTTAGTTAAACCCCGTGTAACCCTTTGCTTACTTTCATTATAAGAGTAAGATCCCCTAGAAAAAACATGTTGAACCATTCTTGTCTTTTTCACACCATATGTCTATTTCGTTACACCTTTACACCTTAGCCTACCCTGTAGATTAAGCCTACTTAATCAAAGTTGCTAGTTGCTTTTGTGTAAAGTTTTGTATTTCCTGTGTCAAAGTGAAATTTATATCTCCGGTTAGGTCGGAAAATTACACAATGCAATGGAAAATATGTAGCTCATGTATTTTGCTATTTTTGCGATTATGTATTATGTCAGAAGTTGAAGTGTTAAAGGAAAAATTATCCGGAAGAATTATGATTGTGAAAACGATGAAATTGCACCGAGGTTTATGTAAAAAAATGAAAAAAAATAGAAAATGCATCAAAAAAGAGAAGGATGATTGATAGTCAGTTCGCTAAACTTAAACCGATGAAATACTTAGAAGGATCAATTATTCGTTGACATGTAGATAAAAATCAACGATGTATAGTTTTGTATAAAGTGGTCGATATCACCACTTTTGTAAAAGTATGTAAATTTGGGATGATTG
>BQNB010131760.1:0-18734 GCA_026074375.1 Tanacetum coccineum | reverse complement strand
CATGGAAACAACAATCATAATAATAGAAAACGACCCAAAAGAGACATTTGTTCAAAAAAATACGTTATCATTCATTTCAAATCATAGTTTTACAAAGTCAGGTCCCAAAATCTAGAAACATTTAAACGCAAGCCTTGTGGTAAGGGTTTTACTTATACTCAAGCGATTGACTGTGATTAAAGCTTCTTTTCCTTGCATGTGTCAAATAAATAAAGATGTTAATTACCATACTTGATTTCATAAATATGAAATATGGAAATTGGATGTCAAAACTCCTTCTTAAATGAGTACCTGTGCGAGGACGTTGTATAATCAAAAGGGTTTATGAATCCAAATTATCTTTAGAAAATGTGCAAGCTGTATATATCCAAGAGTGTGGATTAGAGCATGCATCTAGGAGCTGGAATCTTAAGTTTAAATCAATAATCTGATTTTGATTGAAACAAAGATAACTCTTGAGTACACCTTAAAGCTATTCGGAGCATCATGTTTTGTCTTTCTTATATCTCATATGTTGTCAACATATTAGAAGTGATATGTCACCTAAGCTAGATTTTAATCCAGTTTGCAATAATATTTCTATCGAGAAATACAAGAAATAAAACTACAACCTTGGGAATATATTTTATTAGATGTAATACGCGGAATTAATATGCTAGCACAAATGGACGCATCATTGAGCAAGACTCAAAGTTCTATCTCACCCGATGAGATTGAACACATGCATGAAAACATTTAATTTAGCTAAAGGTTTCATTAAGCATGTCATGATATATATATTAGACTAATTGTAACACTTGCATGAATGCAAGATGAACCTACAACCATAGTAACTAAGTGAAAGTCATTAGACTACTATTGAAAGAACACTCTAAAAGGCCTTTAAAGGACTAAAGACATGTTCATAATTTACGGATTTTTAATAAGAAGATTAGTGTTGAGGTTATACACTAATGCTTATTTTGATTGAGATGATTATCAATCTTAGTCGTAGCAGGATTTCATCATAAATGGTAATTTTGTTGACTAGACGTGCTTGATTGAAAGCATTATTGCACTATTCATTAAAGAATAAGAATACTTCACAGTTTGGGAGGCTGTCAAGAAGACTGTCTTGAATAGGTGTTCTGCTTGCTTCAAACAACCTATATAATGTATTGTGGCGATGCTAGTATTGTTGTATTAGCACTTGAATGCACATATACAAAATGACAATCATCATATTATTAAAAACCTTTACTGCTTATGAGTTTTGAAACAAGTATTTTCAAAGTACACTCAGATGACAACTAAGGTGGGTTACTTTTTACAAGTCAAGGTCTTGTACCAACATGTTTATTCCCTCCATGTTAGGAAACCATGAACTTCGAACTTGTAGTAGTATCATGTATATCTGTTTTTTTTTTTTTTTTTTTTTTCTGTCTTGGGATAATGGAACGTTAAGCAGTTGGATTAAATAATAAATTGATATACCTGATATGATCGTCTTTATTTATACAACTGTGTTCTATATTTGCATGTTTAAATCCATGAATAATTTATTTATTCTAAATCGTCCATTGTCAGTTGATGATATGGGAGTATCATTGAAATAAGACAAACATGAGTGTTTTGGTCATATTCATAATAGTATGAATATTAATGGATGATACTGCCAAACTCATATGTTTTTCACTGGATGAACATTGGACTGACCCAACCTACGAGATATCACTACATGGATCGACGTCAATAGTAAATCTCGCAAGTAGTTATGTCTCTCATCCTCAGACTTGAGATGCAAGTAGGTTTTATGTGTGTGGAATGTCAATCTTTGATATGGTTCAATGCTGGCCTGATGAAGGCTGCTATAAAGGCCATTTTCAGGAGGGATGTGAAACACATGACGGACACGTGCAGTCAAAATAGGATTTGTTCCTCCATATTTTTTGGAGTTAGATACAACTGGGCCCTTCGATGATTTGAACAGATGTATGTGTGGCCGCACCCAAATGTAATTAAGATGATACTTGATTAATTTGGTAATCTAGTTCAATGTCTATATCGAGAAACATAATCGTTAAGCATTATAATGACCCATGATCCGTGTCTAATGTTTAACATAGTATCTGTAACAAAAGGATGATTGATATCTAAACCATTTAAAATGATATGTTTAAGAAACTATCCTCATATGTTTCTGGGGACATTAGCGTGTTGCTAGACGCTAACATTTGCTTGTATTATTACTTGATTATTATGACGTGCGCAAGTAGGAGTTGTTAAAGTATGCTCATGTCATAATAAATAATATACGGCTAGATACATGTGAGCCTATGTGTTCACACACATATACACTGAGGTGCCACTCTATATATCGTGATTATTGTATTTACGGTATATAAATAAACTACGTAACTCGGGATCAATATCAGGTTTATAATAACTAAGTAATGTACTTAGTTTATTGGACTTGGAAAACAAATGGGAGGCCCATTCGGAGCCCATATGGGGCCAAACTTATGGAGGTGTTTTAAAGAGGGGATAAGATCAATTTTATGTAATAAATACATGAAGATCTTCTTATAATTTGGTTTATAGTTTACCAAAACTCTCTCATCCTTTTTCTCCTACATTCACACGACATAAACAAAACACCCATCTAGGGTTTTTGTTTTTATTGATCTATCACTTTGAATCTTGTTTATTTATAGTGTATTCCAAGGTTACGGGTTGAAGGACTAGCATCCAAGAGGTATACGATGAAGTGTAGTGTGGATACTCATAGAGGTGATCTACTTTGGTCACTTGGTTTCTTGGATAGATCGTGTACAATAGAAGGTTGTTCTTTGATTCTACCGATCATATTGCAAAGGTAATAATCGTTATTTTTATTTTGATTGATCATATGACTTTATGGATCCGTTAATAGGTGCATGATCCGCTGCGTTTATATTTGTTTATATGATATTCATTTAATTCAGCACCTATAGGAGTAACAATGAGTACAAAAGGGTTTAAAAACCTGAAAACCCACCAAAGTATCAGCAAAATAATTCTCCTAGGGTTCCTCCCGTTTTCCACCACAAAATATGAAAAATAAGGTTTGTATATATAAAAAATCGATCCTGACGGTGTCACTAGGGTTTCCTGACGCCGTCAGACCGTCGAACCTTTCATGGGCTTCTCTTTGTCGGCTATTGTGACGCCGTCATACTTCGGGTTGACGTCGCCGCTCTTCAATCCTGACGGCGTCAGGAGTAATTTTTGACGCCATCTCCATGCACTGAGAAGTCACACTTTTAACTAAAAATTCTACTTTCTGGGCACTTTTGATGAAGGCGTCAGAATAAAAGTCGCAAGCTTGAAGTGTTGTGTTTTTGTCCAGTTTGTCCTCGAATCTAGCATAAGTCACGTGCTTCTCCTCTAAATGCATCCCAAATGCTAAAACATAAAAAAGAAACGATTAAGTACAATATTTGGGCATATTTGCATGATTTTGGGGGTTAAATGACCCCGAAAAAGTGTATAAAATGACACATCGTCATAAGTGCGTAAAGGATAAGACCGATTGAACCAATTGAAGTCTACCTAAAAAAGACGACGACTTATTCTTCCAATCACCAATTCTATTATAAACATTCTCAACAAGGATTTTGCAATCTTTATAGAGAAGACGAGATGAGATAAGCGGCACGCCTAAATGGGAAGAGTTCCTTCGTTAAAAGGCATTATACTAAGGCCAGTCACAATGGCTCAGCCGCTATGTGGGTCGCCTATAAGTCGACATCGATAGCCCCATTGTGGGTAGGTCGTCTAGTGTCGGTCGGCAAACACTCTTTTGTGATATAGGTCGGGTATACGACCGGGTTTATGCACACTTTTAAAAGCCTTTTTGGGTTAAAATGGTGTTTCTTATGTTTGTTTGTCTTTTTTTTATCTTTTGCAGGTAACCACAAAGGAGGAACAAGACACACTTAGTTTTTTTTTTTATTTTATAAACATACAATTTACACTATACGTCTTTGATGTATGTTTTTATTGTCATTTTTATTTATAAATAACTAGTAAATTATGTTTAGTGACATTTTAAGTAAAAAAGTGATATTGTTTTTTATTATTAATGAATTTTATTTTGTTGTTAAATATTAAAAAAAAGATGTATGGCTAAAAGGTCGCATGCAAGTCGCCGGAAAAAAAAGCTGATGTGGTAGAAAAAATATATATCATTCGATATCTTTAGAGCGTTGGGTACCGTAACGCCGTGGGGTCCGGCCGTGGATGTGAAATTGACGACGACGTTGGTGGCCAAGTTGACACACCAACGCCTCGTTGAGGCTTGTTTTGTTAAAAAAAAAATTGTTTAAAAATTTAAAAATGGCTATTTTAGCCGGGTTTTTTTTAAAAAAAAATACCCCAAACGGCTAGTTTTTTCAAAAAAAAATTATTTTTTCTAAATATTTTTACCCACTATACATATCTCATTTCATCCTCAACAATCTTCATCCTCAACCTATACATTCAATCTTCATCCTTCCAAAAAAAATGGCCGACTTTCCCAAAAAAGGCTCGTTTGAACCTCCTGACGCTTTTTGGATCTTGGCGGAAAAAAAAACCTCAATCAAAGCAAGTACTCTCCGAAATGCCGATGGAACCGAACAACGACGGACGACTTCGACGAGTAGTTTTTTTAATAAATTCAGAATGTTTCTAAGTTATCTCTATAAGTTTTGTGTAATTTTTTTAAATATGCCGGTTGTTCATATTATTTTAGGAATTTATTTAATTTTTAGTGATGAAAAATGAATTTATTTAGTTTTTAAAAGTGATAGAAAAAAAAATCGATGGTCCTAAAAGTGTGTATTGAGTTAAGTTAACGTGGATTATATTCTGTTTGGATGTGAATGTGAATGTGGAAAAAGCAGACTTGCGGCTATCAAAACTTGGTGTTACCCAAGTTAGGTTCACCTATAGCTCTTCTTAGCTATATGGTTAACATGACAAAAGAACTCTGTACTTTTTAGGTATTATATATCGTAGAAAAACGGAGAAAAACGTAGAAATCGTAGAAAACGAATTAAAATGGATGAAAACGTAAAAACCCGTACAAAAAAGAATAAAGACGGTTGAAAACGTATAAACCCAGAAAAAGTATGCATTATTTAATTATTGTAGAAAGAAGTGAAAAGAAGAGGTAAGAAGAGGTAAGAAGTGAAATATTTTATCTGAATTTTTGTAGAGGTTAGAAGTAATTTTTACCACTTATCTCTGAAAAAAAAACAAACAAAAAAATCTGAGAGATTGCAGACATAAGTAATGAAAAGAGGTTAAAAGAGGTTATTTGAAAAAAAAAAACAAAGCGATAAGTCTTTGAAGTCCTCTAAAGCATCCATCAAAAGCATGGCTGATTTGATTTGAAAGGTAATTAGGAATTATTGTGATTACAATTGTATAGTCAAAAAAAGTAGGCCATCACCGACGTCAATAATTGAAAGTTGTTTAAGGATAGTGAAATAGTCAATTTCGACAAAGGGTTTACGGCAAAGGTAATTACATTTATATTGTTACGAAAGTTTAAGAGCACAGGGTACGGTTGAGCCGTCGTGCTCGTGTCATCGTGCAAAAGTGGTGTCACATCACCACTTTTTCCCATAACACCAAAATACACGAAAACACTAAAAACAGATTCCTTGGTTAACACCAACATTTCTGGTGTTATAGTGACCCCACTTTTTTTTTCATTCTATACATATAAAAAGAACTTTTTATATAAAATTCTAATTCTAATTTCATTAATAACTAAAAAAAACATTACATAAACTAAAAAAAATAATACATAAACTTAAATAAAAAAAACATTACATAAACTTAAAAAAAATAATACATAAACTTAAATAAATAAAAACATTACATAAACTTAAAAAAAACACATAAACTTAAATAAAAAAATACAATAAACTTAAATAAAAAAAATACATATAAAAAATGCTACAACAATTTAGAAAGTAAAATATTTAGCCCGGGCCGCGTCTTTTAAAGCCTCGATCTTCGCCGAGACCGCTCTGTTCATCCCGAAGTGTCGAAAGTTAGTATCTCAATTCTTCGTTTTTCTTTTTGAATTTCTGCAAACCCGCAAGACAGCACGGCTAGCTCACGCTCCATGTGGTTCTTTTTTCGCTCCACGGTTCCAATTTAATTTGTGTTTTGTGCATCGACTCTTAATGCTCTTTTGTCTTAAACCGGAAGTGGCGGATTGTCGATCATTGAAGACGATTGAACATTACTACTGCTTTCTCTTACAAGGAAGCCTCCCGTGATATTGTAACTCGAGGTATATGCTCTAACCGCACAAACAATTAGTCCGCTCATCTTCTACTCTATCGGTTAATACCCGTGCCTTCAGGATCTATTCATTCTCGCTCCTTCTATACTCGGGGGCATTTCCACTCATCATTTAAAAAAAAAAAAGAAAAAAAAAAAGGAATTTATTTTTTCAAAAAAAGCCACGCACTCCTATGCTAAATTACTTCTTCCGGTTTTGGATCTTTAAAAAAAATTAGTACCCGTGCTAACATATCGTCTTCATTTTTCGCCACTAGAAGTTTGGTGGTCATATATCTTAGTTAAACATTGTACAACTCGATTCATCGTTGTCCCACAAACCTCAACATATTTTTGTTCGCACCTTCCAACCATTTTCATTCGCTCGCTCGTTGTACACGTCGAGAATTTTATACCAAAAAGTATCTCTCGCTTGGTCAATCCCATTTTTCGGATCTTCAAAAATTTCTATGAAAACATTCCGCCAAAGTGTTCCTCGATCTTGAGTCAAAAGGTTGCTTTTCGGTTTTTCTTTCCCGATTATCATTTTTTTACCCGTATTTTTTTCTTGCCATCGATTTTTTCGCCTTGTTGTTGACGGGCCGCCCGTCGGGATTCATCGATTGTTGTAGTACTTGAGACGAATGTGAGGATATATTGAGATTGTTGAATTGTGTGATTGTTGAAATTATTGTGATTGTTGGAATTGTTGAGAAGATTGCATTTGTGAAAACCATGTAGAAAATTGCTCGGGGAGTACAATTCATGAATGGGTTTTGAGATGGGGCTTGGAAGTTGGCGAATGGGTTTGGTATATTGGGGCGTGTTGGAATTTGATTGGTATTAGAGGTGATGGAGTTTGCGGATGATGGAGTATTGGATTAGAACGAAGCGGAAGAATTAGGTAATTGCGTATCGGTAATTGTATCTCGTTGAAGTATTGTTTAACCATTGGTTGAGATTCTTTTGGTGAAGTTTTTATATAATTGGAAGGGACATTTTATAAAAAGATAGAAATTTTATAAAAAGTATGGTATAAAGTGGTAGATGTGTTTGGATTTTATAGTGTGAAAATGGGTAAAATTTGAAGGAAAAAAAACGGCTAGTTTTAGCAATAAATTTTTTTCTAGTTGTTACCTTCCAAGTTCCAACTACATTTTTCAAATTCAAAAAAAAATGCACGAAAACGCGAGGCTGTTGTGGTCCTCGCGTTTTCGTGTGGCGTTTTCGCACGATCATTTGCGCTGGTCACATAGGCGCAAGGCACGAAAACACGAGTCCTGTTGTGGTTGTGGCGTTTTCAAGTGGCGTTTTCGTGCGAAAACGCCAAAATCCAACACCATACTGAGACCTCTAAGGGGTGCTTGGTTGGGGATTTTAGGAGGCGAGGAAAGGGTATTATAATGAGAAATGATGGTTAGTTATGTATAATACAAACATCTATTACTTAAAAGTGGGTAATCACCAATTACTCACCAAATTGGGGGTAATAAAACTCATTACCATGTAATGCATTTTATTGATAATTTTCCCCACTATTCACTCCTCCCATATTCATGGCCTTTTATTTTTGTTTTTGAATAATCTATCATATTTTAATATTTATTTATCTCTACTACTTTATAAAGCATTTAGCCAATTTTTAAAATTAAAAGGACTTAAAATTTTAAGTAAAAAAGATTACTATAAAAAAGAAGTCTTAAGTAGTGCAAATCCATATGCACGTTGTACAATCTTTTTATGCAACCAATAAAATTCTGCCAAACAATTTAACACATCTTTAAAAGCTATTAAAAAGGTTGTTACATTCCAAGTTACAAAACATAATGTACAATCTTTTTATGCAAGCAATAAAATTATGCCAAACAATATAACACCCTCTTTAAAAACCATTAAAAATGTTGTTACATTTTATCACTATAAATATAACTACAATCCATTTCACACACAACACAGACACAACAAAAAAATACCCACTATTCTCTCATCTCATAAAAACTATCATCCACCACCCCCACATCATCATGCCGACCCTACCACCGGACGTCACTACCACGCCAGACGTTACCACCACGCCGGACACCACCAGTCGATGTTTGTCGTCGGCTTCCGCCGCCGTCTCTGCCGATCTCTCGCCGGAATGACTGGCTGTCACATGCTCTCCCCTACTTTAGCTTGATCACCATCTGCTGTCAACCGCTGATACCTTATCAACATGATGCACGTGACTGTATCTCTTTCTATCTTTCTTTTTCCATGGCTCGATGTTCTTTGGTGAGTTTTTCTCCACTTTTTCATCTTCTCCTTTTTGATCTATAAAATCCAAAGTCAACCTCCCTCAACTAAGACCTTGTACAGCTGAAAAAAAAATAAACAAACTCTTCAATAAAGCTATAATCATGCCTTAATAATGCAAAATCTTATCATATCCTTAACAAAATGTCACTATAAAAACATGTCACACATAATAGGTACAATCTATATATATACTACTTTATAAAACATTTAGCCCATCTATTTTTAGAAGTTTAAAAAAATTAAGTAAAAAGATTACTTTATTGGAAAGGATGTAAAACTATTAGAAAATGTACATCATGCACATTTAAAAGCATTTAAAATCCTTTAATAGCCAAAACTTGTAACACCCCAAAACGTGTAACAACCAATTAAATGGTAAAGCTGTAACGGCTCATATACGTTTTTTAATATAGTCAACTTGTAACTGCTAACATTGATATTGTTATCAATTCAGTCAAATTGTAAC
The DNA here is from genome assembly GCA_026074375.1 of Tanacetum coccineum. NCBI lineage: Eukaryota > Viridiplantae > Streptophyta > Magnoliopsida > Asterales > Asteraceae > Tanacetum > Tanacetum coccineum. The sequence continues at coordinate 9,670 of BQNB010131760.1, read as the reverse complement.
TACTGCATTCATGTGGTCCATTTGTAACGGTCCATTAAACATCATTTAAGTGTAAACCACAAACTCAAATACGAGTATAAAAACCTAACACACTAACAAAATTCATTACACCATTTTCATCTCTCTATTTTATCTGTCTTAAAAACACAAACACCTTTCTTTTTCTTTATAAAGCATTTAGCTCATCTATTTTTAGAAGTCTTAAAAAATTAAGTAAAAAAGATTACTTTATTGGGAAAGTTGTAAAACAGTAAAAATATTCATCATACACATTTAAAAGCCTTTAAAATCATTTAATAGCCAAAACTTGTAACACCCCAAAACATGTAACAACCAATTAAATGGTAAAGTTGTAACGGCCCATATACGTCTTTTAACACAGTCAACTTGTAACTGCTAACATTGATATTGTCATCAATTCAGTCAAATTGTAACGGCTGCATTCATGTGGTCCATTTGTAACGGTCCATTAAACATCATTTAAGTGTAAACCAAAAACTCAAATACGAGTATAAAAACCTAACACACTAACAAAATTCATTACACCATTTTCATCTCTTTATTTTATCTCTCTTAAAAACACAAACACCTTTCTCGTACTTTATAAAACATTTAGCCCATCTATTTTTAGAAGTCTTAAAAAATTAAGTTAAAATGATTACTTTATTGGGAAAGATGTAAAACCATTAGAAATGTCATCATAACATTTAAAAGCTTTAAAATCATTAATATCCCACAAACTTGTACACCCAAACATTTAACAACCAATTAAATGGTAAAGTTGTAACGACTCATATACGTGGTCAACTTGTAACTGCTAACATTGATATTGTCATCAATTCAGTCAAATTGTAAGTGATGCATTCATGTGGTCCATTAAACATAATTTAAGTGTAAACCGCAAACACAAGTATAAAAACCTAACACCACTAATAAATTCATTACACCATTTTCATCTCTCTATTTTATCTCTCTTAAAAACACAAACACCTATCTCTTTCTTTCTTCAAACCACCAAATTCTGCCGTCTCACATATCAAATTTTGCCGCCACTACCGTTTAATTCTGCCGCCACCTTTGCCAACATCATGTGCCTCAGCCGCTACCGCCGCCATTGTCATTTGCCGTCTGCCAAGCTAATGATCATGTGATTTAATGAAATACGGGTTATCAAAAGCAGAAAAGGAATACGTCACCAAAGAAATGGAGTTCTCTCATTCCGGTGACGTCATTTTAAAAAAAGATAATGAATGTTATGGAGGATGAATGAAGAGTTTAAGATGTTTTTGATTTGGATGATTTGTTTAAAATGTTTTTGATGACATCAGGTTAATGTTGCAAGGATGATTTCAAGAAATGTTAAGGGCTTTACATTATTGATGTCAAATGTTAAGGTTTGATGGATTTAGGATTTGTTTTTAGGTATATAGTCTTGTGAATAATGATTGATCTGCAAAGCATCCGTGATCCTGATCTATAACTTTGATAAGAGTTCTGAGATTTTTAGTTAGTTATTTTTATCATGTTATGTTAGGTGATTTGGTGATGTAGTTTTTGACTTGATGGATCGTATATGATTGATATGATAACCTGTGGGTTTTTATTTGTGTCGAATTGTTAGAAATTTAAATATTTGATTGTGATTATTGCGGTGTTTTGTATTGTTCAATTACTTAACTACTACATACCATTCTACCAGTAAGTTCTTTTTCTTCTTTTATATGTAGTGGATGTTCACTGTAAAGATAATTATTGAATTTGTCCGAGTTTATCATTTTCAAATCTTAAAAAAAGAATAAGCAATATTATTAAAAATGTGTAACCGCTTAAACCATCATTGTAAGGGCCTCCAATAATTATTAAAAACGTGTAACCGCTTAAAATCATTACTATCAATAATGATAATTAAAAATGTGTAACCGCATCCATAATAAAAATCCACACAAACCATTTCATATCTCTCACACACAAATGTTTTTTATTACAGCAAAAATAGTATCTTAATATATCTTCACTTTCACTCTTCAACTCTTACTGGTACTTACTGCAAAGATTCTTTATTTTTTCTTTAGAAAAACGCTTAGCCGGATAACATTTGCTCGCCACAAAATATAGTCACAGGGTACTCGCCGCCGCATTGCGCGGGTACCCGGCTAGTTTATAAATAAGATATCTAGACATTATATTCCTTAGTATACCCATTATATTTCCCTTTACTATTCCTTTATTTTAACCAAGCACATCTTTAATATTACATCAATATCCTTATCAGTTTTGTAATTGCGTACATTAATATCTTTCTTAAACTTTTGTAATTACATCAATATCTTTGCCACACTTTTAATATTACATCAATATCCTTCTCAAACTTCAAAATTCTCATATATATTAAAAAAATCATCATGTTTTCTCATCACTGGATGTAAAAAATACATATGAACAAATAAATATATATGAGCAATATGTTCTTTCATATTTATCCAAACATTTACAATTACATCATCACGTTCTTTCGTCGTTTGAGGCAGTATATATAAACAATATGATCATGGTCAATATAAGAGATAAATAACAATTTCATAATTTAAAATCAATATAATTATGATTTAATTTATTTTTGTACATATATATCATTCTTAAAAGTGTAAGAAGAATATTGATGTAATTATAAATGTTTGAGAAGGATGTTGATGCAATTACAAAAGTAAGAATAATATTTATCTAATATCGAGTATCGACTTTTAAAAAGGATATATGTAATTTTTCGTAAAAAAATAAGAGCAACAAAAACCTCAAAAACTATATATATGCTCACACGTTTCCCATTCTTCTTCTATTCACCTCACTCTCCAACATAGTAATCTACTAAAATGAGTTCCAATAATTTCCACTATCATTTAATTTCTAGATTCTTATTGTTAACAATACTTTTCAATATTGTTCCTTCAATCTTAGCCATGGAATCACCAATCAACATTTGGCCTAAACCAAGATTCATAACATGGACCACACCCCATGCAATACTTCCATCATTCACAATCACCTCACCTTCACACCCAGTAGCGGAGCCAGAAATTTTTTTGTGGGAGGGCCGAAACAAATTTTTTTCGGAGAAAACATTAGATGGGAGGGCCGAGATGAATTTTTTTTATTTTTAACACATGAAATCGCAAATAAATACACTAACGGGCTTAAGCCTAGGGGGCCAGGACCCTCCCCGGTCCTCATGTGGCTCCGCCCCTGTTCACACCAACACTTAACTCCTGCCGTTAATCGTTACCTCCATCAAATCCTAACGACCACTTACACTCCTCTCATAACGCCATTAGTTAACTTAACCACCTCTATACCTTTACAAACCCTAACTATCACTATAACAAACTTAACATCCCCCTTAACACATGGTGTAAATGAGTCCTACACTCTGAACATCCCACCTACTGGTGGCGTCGAGGCAGTGATCACGGCCACGACGCCATGGGGAGCCATGCGAGGGCTCGAGAGTTTCTCCCAGCTAAGGAGTATATATAACGGACTGGCCGTTATTTGAACATAGAGGGATTTTGTTAGATACTTCTAGAAACTATTATGGAATTGAGGATATAACAAGCATAGTTGCCCGCGCGTTGCTGCGAGGCGGTGTTTCTTTTATTACAGGGTGTTTTTTTTAATATAATTTTATAAGATTTGGGTAAATATGTGTTAACCATGATTGCCCGCGCGTTGATGCGGGCCGTTAAATTTTTTATTTTATTTTTTTGGTTTTTTTTGTATTTTGTGCGGCTTTATTTTTCCGGTCTCATGTTTAATATTATTTTTTTATATGGGTTTATGTGTTGGGCGTCATGTCGTGGGTATTTTTTGATCTGAATAAGTCAATACTTTTGTAATTTTTTTTCTTATTTTGTGCCGAGCAAAAAAAAAATTTATTATTTTTGTGCAATAGTTTCTTTTTTTATATGGGCTTATGTGTTTGGTCTCATGTCGCGGATATTTTTTGATCTGAATAAATAAGTACTTTTGTAATTTTGTTTCCTATTTTGTGGCGAGCAATTTTTTTTTAAAGTTGCCTAGTTAAAGAAAAAAAAAGTGTCAAATGGGCCGGCCCAAAGTAGGAGCCCAATGGGCCGGTTACTGTAGCACCACTGTAGCAAACTATGTCAAAACGACATAGTTTTATTCCACACATAGTATATGTATATAATGAGGTTGATTGGTGCAATGAGTGCTAATAAAATAAATGTGTTTCATTGGCATATAACGGATTCGCAATCTTTTCCGTTGGTGCTGGAACTGGAGCCGGAGCTAGCGAATAAAGGGTCGTATGGTTCGGGTATGGAGTATTCGGTAGAGGATGTTAAACGGGTTGTCGAGTTCGGGTTGGAGAACGGTGTTAGAATCATACCCGAGATTGATATGCCTGGTAAGTTGTGACCACAAGTTGCATAGCATGTTATCGTACTTGGACTTGGTTATGTTATCCAATGTTTTTTTTTTGTAACTCTAGTAAATGCAGTATTTTGATAAACAACTATCAACTCAATATTTTCTTAGAACAAGGTTTTTAGCCCGCGCTTCGCTGCGGAGCGCGGGGCTAAAATTTAGTGAAGTGACTAAATGTACGACAAAACTAATATGTCATTTTTTGATTTTCACACAATGCAAAGAAAACTTAGCGCCCAGGAACTTGCGATTCACTATATGAACATTTCAGTCCGATACATTTTATGGGTACATACGAAATAGTTCTTACACAATGCTTTTCTAGCCCTGCATAAGCTTGAATACGAGTTCTTCATCTATTTGTCCAATAGCCTGAAAGTTTTACATACACCATAAGCTTTCCAATTCTACGATACAGCCTCGCGTTATTTGGCACTAAGCTGTCATAATCCGTCCCGCCAACCTGGAGGTATAAAGCGAAAGCAAGTTAACAATTTGTTAGGACGTAGCTACAAACTGTTTCCAAACACGAACCCCTAACCCAACTTGTTATTTCACCATGTATGCCCAAAGAGATTATTCTTAAACTGCTAATGATAGAAACATGAATTGTGGAAATCTTATCAACATATGAAATTCTTAACATCACACTAATTTTTTAATGAACACCCATATCATAGGTATAGTATTACAGAAAATAGCCTCATAAATTAAAAAACACACTATGATATAACTATTGTACGACCAATTGTAGTATTAAAAAACAATAGTTCTGAGCCATTGTGTAATGTTGTTGTAGCACAAAACTTAGTACCAAACAGCCTTGCTACAACACTTTACTCATATCAACCTTAACTTTTGACATAATAGTTTAGTGTAAGATTTTCCGTATGTATTTAGGCTGAATAAACATGTAGATTAAGGCTACAAAATAGCGTTATGTATTTAGGCTGATACATAAAACCACTGAAATTTACTCATTTTCACACCTGAAATCAATTCATACATCTACCCAATTCATGACCAGCTATGACCGTCCCATCAATACATTTAATAATGTAAAACAACATTGTGTCATGAAAACGTTGAGATACCATTTAACCACGTCTAAGCGTTCTCCAAACACTTCTCATCCTGACGTCTATCACACAGCCTTCATAGTAGTCCTGTTGAAAATCAATTTCAGCGTTAATTTTAAATTCCTATAAAATTTACAGTGTATAAAAGTGATTGACTTTACATATCTTACAGCAATAAACTAATTCGTTGAAGTTAATCGGAGGTCTTCCAATAGAGAACCTTAAGAACAAAAGCTTGCTTGCTATCTTCTTCCACCCAGCAACCAACCATAACAGGTAAACGCCGAACATCAAGATCCCTTGATCCCATATATAGAATCCCTTTTATCCTTATCCATATCCTTTATGAAGACCTAAAACGAATAAAAAAGAAAAAGGGTCAGCCCAATGTTTTCTTGATTATAAGTTTAAACAGCGCTTGATTCATAAATGCGAGTAGCCTTTAGAGAATTTGAATTTATAGAATTTGAAAATACCAATAAGAATTGTGAAAGAAGTACCAAAACTTCAGCACGAAAGATTTGTTGAATTTCTTCTTCGCCCGTCACCTCTTTCCCTTGTTTTTTCCTCCTTCCTCTGCCTCGTAATCTTTGCCCGTTTTTTTCTTTTTTGTTAGCTTTACAATGTTGTCCTATTGGCATGTATTTTCATTTTCACCCATAGTTCATCCTCACTGTATGTGAATTTACCTGAAATTTTCACTACAAAAAATAAGTCATTAAAAGGTATATTAATGGCTTGGTTCTTTATTAGACCAATTTACAAAGATTGAAGAGTAGATAAACAAATATATAAAACCACATTACCCTGACGGTTGAGCAGCTGCTGCAACAGATTTCTTAGTTGATGCTTGGTCCGGGCCCAAAAGCAGGCCACATCCTCACCATGAATCTGCTAAGAATATTAAAAAAGTTGACATATAAAAATGGTTGCTTACGAAAATTGAAGATTGGTATGAATAAAATACATACTGTTTGAGCTCTTTAGGCATGTATGATTAGTGTTAGCATATCAAATGTTCAGATGTGCTTTCGTTGTTTAAAGTAGGAAAAATCTTCACATAACCAATTAATCACTTAAGCACATGTTTAAATTCTTGGGAATTCTTATTTATTAAGAAAATTTTACATAAAACGGCTATAATAACAATGTCAACAAAGGGTACGTTGGTAACTTTTTAAAAACCTTTGATGATACTGTAATATTTTTTCCCACGTGTCGATTTTTTTTTCAATTGTCGTGAGCCTGCAGTGGCATAGTACCTCATATGGAGTCCTCCTAAAGAATGAAATCCTTATGCTCCCACAACTATCAAGAACACCATTCAAACTCTTTGTTAATTGCTTTGCAAGGTCTGGAACGGTAAACTTAAAACTTGAGGATCCTATGTTGCATGACTATTGTGTGCTTGAAGGGCGGCTATCAGCGGAGACTCATGAACCCCACTTCGGTAGCTCTTTCCTTGCATCATGTTTATGCAACCTCACTCAAGCAGCTTTTCTCTTGCATCATCTAAAAGACGTTCTAAGTTCCATCTAATACTCATCACAGCCTCTCACAACTGAAGAAGAAGGGACTGAATTACACGTGTGTGATACAATGTGATATAGGTTCATGGTCCCGAACATCTGGATCATGAATATCCACATTGGCATAATTCAAGACAACCTACAAAGATAAGAATATATCTTAGAAGTCAGCTTCATTGTATAAATGTACAGATGTTTGAGCAATATTAAATCGATAAAAATTATAAAGATTAAAGACATTACTTGTTTGACTCAGTGAGTGTGAACATCGTGAGTTGCTTAGAAAATACTATTTAGACTCATTTACTTAGAAATGGTTTGATTTTGTTTTAGAATTTCTCCAATGGGCAACATACATTAAATTTTAAACTAAGCCACAAATGAAGTGGATCAAATGGATGGAACATGTCAAAAGACGCTCATAGTGTTTGCAAATGCTCACAACCTCGTAAATCGCTTATAATAAAAAAGATTGCTTACTTAAATAGTTAGGTTTTCTAACCACATTCTATACAATTCAACTAAATCTATGTCTCCTGAGTGTGTTCAAATGCTTGAAACCTCCTAAATTAAGTGATAATATAATCGCTATTCTAAAAATGGTAACTGATCAACCCAACCTCTTGTTAATGATCATGTTTCATGCAAGGTTATGGTATGAATCAATATAACCGGAAAGATAACGAACTGATACTTACCCTGCAACATACTGCAGAAGCTCCTTTTGTTTAGGGGCGACAACCTCTCGTTTTCTATCTCCTGCGATTGTCTGAAGCTCGTCCATTCCAACTTCTAGCTTTGCAAACAATTTGATTGGATGATCTTTCTTTGATTCCGCCAATCCGGCTATAATCATGCTCTTCCCCGGCTATAATCAACCTCATGTTTTAAATTCTACAATTCACAAAATACCAATCTTATCAGCATTTACTCAAATCCTTCTAATATTCCATTCTCAGTACATTGCTTAGGAGCGTTTGGATGTGCAACAAACCTAATAATGATTCTCTGACTTTAGAAAGGCCAAAGTGATCATGCACAAAAGGAATTTTTTTTACAGTAAGAGTGTAAAATGACCTAATTATCCCTAACATTAATCACTTTGAACTTGCATATCCAAACACCCCATATCTCACTACCATAAATTGAGTGACTTTGTTCTTGTGATTTGTTATCGAACTCTAATTCTTGAACATTAGAGTAATCACTTTGTAATTGCGTATCCAAACACCCAGTTCTGACTATCCCTAAATTCTTACACTTTGATGTAATTTATTATCTAATTCTGGTTCATGAACATTATCAGTGTGCTCTGAAACGTACATCGAGAAAATCATAGGAGTGGTAGTAATAGCATATGCTAGCAAATGAATCCAATATAAATAAACTAAAAACTAATCTCCAATCAAAACTTGTCACAAACATCGGGGGTGTTTATTTCGGCTTATATAGCCGGCTTAAGGCTTATTTGGTTTTGGGTTTTGTGTTTCATAAGCTTATTTTTTGTGGCTTATTTTAAAACTTTTATGAGCTTATGTTTCATAAGCCCATTATGACATAATGGACATATAAGCCTAAAACCAAATAAGCCGTAAGCTTACTATATAAGCTTAAATAAACACCCCGTTCACACTACACAAATAATCATATTCAAGCTTAAAAAACTAAAAACTAATCTCTAATCAAAACCATATTCACAAACACCAATTAAGAATAACACGACCACACTTATTAAACAACAATTAGTAAAATCAAACACAAATTAAGCAGTAATTAAAAAAGGAGGTTTTATCACCTGACTAAAGATTCTGGACTCATTTTTTGCTAATTATGAATCCCTCTAGTAACTTAACCTTTTTCTAAACCCTCGGCACATGCAAAAATAGGGAGAACACAATTGATAGATTAATGAATTAAAACAAAATAAAAATTATAACAACAACCTAAATCAAACAACAATCTAGATTCAAAGATAGTCACTTACATGCAATCAAAGGATTTGTGGGGTTTTTTAGAGAGATGTTGTTGTGTGTATTTTTAGAGAGATGTGACAGAGAGAGTTATGGGAGGCTGGGAAGAATCGAGAGAGAAAGATATGAGATGGTGGAGAGGGGCAATAAGTCATGAAGCTTGGAGACACGTGTTCTAGAAAGAAAACGGGGCAACTAATTATACTTCTTTATTGTTGGCGTAGCAAAGAAAATAAAATATGACATGGCAGTCACTTATAACTACACGATTTCAATTTTAAAATGATCTCAGTCACATTAATTCATTATCAAGTCATGTGAGTGCACGTGATATCTTAAACTATATAATTTTGCATCGTCTAACTAGTTTATTTTCATAAATAGGATGACACAACTAACTATTAGATAAAATAGGAGTATTTTGACGTCTTTTTACTTTTTATTAAAGGTAGTAGTGATCGCAGAGGACACCGTCACGTCAGCGCCAACTCAGCTTTCTCTCTCCTAGACCACATAGTGACCAAACATCCGTAGTGGTGACCGCACAGGAGACCGAACAATTTTTTTTAAAAAAAAACTTTACATTAATAATTAAACATTACAAACTAAAATACGGAAATAAAAATACACGGAAGAAAAGACGGAAAAA